>PVIH01006184.1:0-60810 GCA_004025045.1 Sigmodon hispidus | reverse complement strand
AGACACTTCATATGAAATTTGTCTTCTTCATGGAAAAAATGACATGCTGGTCATCTGTTTATAGATGTATCAATATACAAATTATCTTAAAAGAAATGTAAAATAATTTCACAGTTGAATCACTATATAAGAATCCATACCAGTACAAATGATTTATGGCTAATATTTGGCTATATTTGTTGACAGATTGATACAATAATTTACCTATATCTGCCCTATCTACTTCCTTTTTTCTTTTTTAAAAGGGATTCCTGAGTCTATTTTTATTCTACCTTCAACCCAAATATAACTTATAACCACCCTAGTGAAATGATAATTATTCATAACCCTTAAAAGACAAAACTTATTGGGAGAGGGGGCATAGTTTTTCAAAGAGCTGCTTCCTGCTCTCCTGGGTATGATGGTATCTCTGTATGATCCTGTAAAAATTAAAACAGTGGTTAAGTCTCAAAAGACTGATTGTAACATCAATAGCCAGTCTCAGAGTCCTTGGTATGAGCATCTGGAGTTTTTGTTAGAGGTGTAATATGATGGATAATCATAAAAAACCATCTTGCAACTGTCCTGAATAGTCCATAATTCAGAACCAGTCATTGAGTGGTGTGCACCAGCTTTAAAAAATATCATTATAAAGCAAGTAGAATAGTTGGGGTAGGGCCCCATCTTCTTTCTGGATGCTTTAAAGATTGCTGTTAGGAGAATTTGTTGTTTATTGTGGAAAACTTAAACATTATTAATATCAAATAGAAAATTTACATTTTTGGAGAGAATTATATACAAAGAAACTTTTAAAGGTAAAAAATAAGTACAGAGTGAAATAAAATTAGAAACAAAATTACAATAACAATAGTCCCTATGTATATTGGCTGTCTTCTATCCCACACCAGGTGTCTTTTCTGATGTGAGACAGAATCTCTTAAATTTTTTTTTTTTTTTTTTTTACAGACATGCTTGGGTTTAGAGAATGCAAAAGCTACTTCAACTCCAAAGCCAGATTGATTTATAATTGAAACTGGACCACAGTTATTTTTTTAAAGGTAAATAAATATAGCTGTTAAACAGTGAGAATTTACCCTGTAATGCATATTGGTACCAATAGGCCTGATATTTCCTTGCTTGCAAACTTTTAAGGATTAATTTCCTTTCAACTTTAGATGTCTAGGTATCCAGTGTTCTTTTAACTTCTTGAAAATGGTTATTTCTATCTTTTCTGTAAAGACAAAAATGAAACCTTGCTCCAACCTTTGTTAAGTAAATTTTTCTTACCACTTATAAAATTGTAATATTGGTAGATAAAGCCATTATTTCTCTTCTTCAAGAGGTATTTTGTGGAGAGCTGCGTTGTACCACGCCCTAAAGGTATCTCTGGTTTCCACCTTCCTGATGGGATGGTGAGTGCTCTCGGGAGTAAACAACTCCTTATTGGCTGTAGGCGAGGATGGTGGCTTGCTTCCACACCTCAGGACTTATGGGCGATGTCCACGTGGCTTACCGGTTTTGGAGGCCCAGAGGGTATTTAGCCACGAGCGGACTTCCCCCGGGGTCGTTCGTGAGAGAGTAGTCGTTCATCATCCGTCTGAGAGTGAGAGTGAGAGTGAGTGAATGAAAGACAAAGAAGATATCTGAAAAGCCCGAATAAACTGCAAAGAGAAGGATCCGGTGTTGCGTCTTTCTTGCTGGCGAGGTTGCGTGCGATAGTATTTCCTTTTCAAATCAAATCTTTATTAATTTTGTTGGTATCCATAATTTTTTATCTCCTGTAGAAACAAAGCAAGCTCCTTCCCCAACAAAGCATACATCCTTACTTTCATTCTGAAGTGAGCAAAATTGCCAGACTCTTTCTGTCTGGCAGATAGGGCGGAGGGAGATCTGGACCAGCTGACCTCTCCCTGGGGTTGGAGCGAGATGGTGGGTATCGACGACCCAGCACCCCCTAGCCACCAGGGGAAATCACAGGCTGAGTCAGAAGCCTTGTTGAAGCAAGAACTCACTTTATTCCATCAGTCTGGGGTTTATATAGGGTTGCGAGAAGAGGGTGGGAATCTTGGGATGGGGTAGGTGGGGTGGGGAAAAGGGGCCAATAGCATGTTAGCAGAGGCTAGGCAGAGGTGGTCTTAGATCAGGCTATGCTGAGTCAACCACACGTGGAGCTTATGGCCAGACAGAGGTTGCCAAACTCTAGGAAGACTGAGGAATTTACACTGGGCCTCAACCCTGTGGCCTCAGAAGGGCCCAATACACATTGTTGAAGTAAACAAGTTGTTTTAGCTCAGAACTTTTTCTATTATCCAATGTCTCTTCATAGTTGTTTCTTTCTCATCTGCATTAAGAAAATTCAAGGTAGTAAGGCATTATGCAATCTGTCACTGGATGTTTTTGTTCTGTCTTTCTGCTTATGAAGTTTCAAGGTGTGATTAGATCTTTCCACAACTGCTTGTCCTGTAGGATTGTGTGGTATACCTGTAATGTGCTCTATTTTATAATATTCAAAAAACTATTTCATCTTTTGGGAAGTATATGCTGGAACATTATCAGTCTTAATTTGTACAGGTATGCCCATAATGGCCATGACTTCCAAAAGGTATGTAATTACACAATCAGCCCTTTCAGAGCTCAGAGCAGTTGCCCATTGGAATCCTGAGTATCAATAGTATGATATAGGGCTGGAGAGATGGCTCAGCGGTTAAGAGCACCGTCTGCTCTTCCAGAGGACCCGGATTCGATTCCCAGCACCCACATGGCAGCTAACAACTGTCTGTAGTTCCAGTTCCAGGCAAACACCAAGGCAAATAAATAAATAAATAAAAGTGTTTTTTTTTAAAAAAAAAAATAGTATGATATACATATTTTAATTTTGCAAATTATGCAAAATGAAACATATTCATCTGCCAAATCTTATTTCTTTGCATACCTTTAGGATTGCTTCCTGCAGGTAGTGGTTTAGTTATAGAAGGAGCAAGTAGGACATTTCTTTACAATTTCCTTGGCTTAGTGCCAAGTGATGGAAAAGTCCTTTTTTAATCCTTTGCTAGTAACATGGTGTTTCTTATGAAATTATGAAGCCTCCAGCAAATCCTATTGACCAATCAGTTTCATCATTACCTTGTGCTAGAGAACCTAACAGACCCATGTGGGATCTGATGTGGTGTGTGTGTGTGTTTATATTCTTTATTTCTCATATTTCTAATAATTTCCTGTAATTGTATAAATAATGAAGTTAATTCTGTTTTAGCAGAAATAAAGTCAGCAGTTTCAATATGTAAAACAACTGTTAGTATTTTACATGTGGAAGGATGGAACACGCTGACATGCTGCCAGGAGGCCATGATGAGTTTATTGGGGTCTGGATATGCAGGAACGAGTGGGAGAGGGAAGGAAGAAAAGAGAGAGAGAAAAGAGAGAAAGAGAGGACAGAGGTGTGAGAGTGTGCTTTGTGGGGGTTGGGGGAGGGTGTGGCTGAAAAGTAGTGATGCTGGAATTGCGCAGCCACACCCAAGAAACAAGCTAGGGCAATGTTTACATACTAAGAACAACTCTTTTTATATACTGAGAGTCAGTAACTATGTTGAAGGGTCCTGTAAAATCCATTAGTAACAAAGAAATTTTTTGTACAGAATTATAAGGGCTTTGAACCACTTTACTTAACTCTCCTGATTTATATTTTGCCTTTCTTGATTTATTTGCATCAGTATAAAATATAAGGACTCCAGAAATTAGTTTCGTCGTACAATGTGAGGAATGATCCAACTTGTTCTTTTTATGTTTATTTTATTTTATTTATTTATTTTTTATAGAATAAAGTCTTTTTTTAAATCCATGTATCCCCTTGTTCCAACTCCCTTCCCCTTCCTGGCCCCTGTGGGTCAGCCTTCAGCCTCCTTCCTCCCCATCCCCCATCTCCCCAGAACTGGCAAGAGGTCCCAAGGTGTATTAGCTCAGCATCCACTCCAGGCAAGTCCAATTTCCTCATCCTAATATCCAGACTGGGTTAGATGTTCCTCTGAAGGGAATGGGCTCCAAGATGCCAGCCCATGCATAGAAACACAGTCTAAACTCTTCCCTTGAGCCTCCACATACTGCCCATGTCAGTGGACAGTTGCCTATCCTTGGAGGGCTTAGTTCCTTTTCCAGATGGTTCCCAGGTGGCTGTTCTTGATTCAGTGAGCTTCCCAGAGCTTCAGCCATCCATCACTGTGAGAATTTTCCTCATCGTCCCTATCCCCTTGCTCATATAGAGTCTCCTCCCCTGTTATCAGCTGGACCAGGGACTCAGCCCAGTGCTCAGCCATGTATCCCTGCCTCTACCTCTATTCATTGTTGGATGTAAGTTCTGTGATGGCACTTGAGGTGGGGAATCAACTTATTCATTTGATTATAGGGGAAGTCCTGTTTAGGCAACACCTTTGCTATTGGTTGGAGATCTAGCCAGAAACATCCTGTGAGTTCTTGGAGGTTTCCCTAGCACCCAGGTTTTTCCAACCCCACATTGGCTTCCTCTATTAAGATCTCTATCTCTTTTTTTTTTTCTCTTCCTCCTTGTTGATCCTCTCACGCAGTCATCTCCTTCTCTTGTGATTTGTTCCCACCTCTTCTTGGTTGCAACTCCTTAATGTCCCAATTAGATAAGGAGATCTTCTCTATTTTATCCCCCCTAGGGGACTCCTTGGAAGTCTCTCTTAAGTTCCTTCAGATCCCAAGCTATTCAGTGGTTGTGGTTTGCAGCTTGGGTGTTCTTTGCTTTTTGTTTAAAAGTCCACTGATGAGTGAGTACATTCCCTGCTTCTCTTTCTGGGTTTGGGATACCTCGCTCAGGAAGATATTCTCCAAATTCATTGGCCTGCAAATTATAGGATATCATTTTTGTCTTATTGCTGAGTAGTACTTTGTGTAGATGTACCACAGTTTGTTAAGCCATTTTTCAGTTGAGGGGTATCTAGGTTGTTTCCAGGTTCTGGATATTATAAATAATGCTGCTATGAACATAGTTGAGCTAATGCTTTGGGGGTGTTAATGTGTGTCTTTAGTGTATATGCCCAGTAGTGGTATTGCTGAATCCTTGGGGAGATTGATTCCCAGTTTTCTGAGAAACCACCATACTGCATTCCAGAGTGGCTGAACAAGTTTACATTCCCACCAACAATGGAGGAGTATTCCCCCTGCTCTACATCCTCTCCAGCATAGGCTGTCATCTGTTCTTTCAAAGAATTCTATTTTATTGCTTTTGGGATAACAGTTGTTAATCCCTCTCAAAAAATTACTGCAAGCTTTTTGTCAATATTCATTATCCTTCCATAGATAGGATATTTCCTCATTAGTCAAAAGTACTATAATTTCTGCTAGATCCATTCCTGTCAATTGATGAAGCCTTAAATTTCCTTTCAAAATCAAGTCAGAAACCTTTTCCGAATATGCTTTTAATTTTTTACTTGGCCTATGTGGCAGAAATATCCATTCTAATATAATATCTTCCCTCTACATCAGAAGACCTGTTGGAAATAATCTAGAGGCTAATATAACCAGAATGTAGTTAAGCTCTTGAGTCATATGAACCACATGTGCCCTTGTAATTTCTTTTTCATATAAGCCAATTCTTCCTCTGCCTCAGCTGATAATTCTCTAGGACTATTTAAGCCCTTGTCCCCTTTTTAGGGTATTAGCCAAATGTAATAGTTCATAGTTTTCTACCCCAATAATGGAGAGTACATTAGTGATGTTCTCTAGCAATTTCTGAAATTCATTAAGAGTCTGCAATCAATCTCTTCTGAATTGTACCTTTTGTCGCCTAATTTTTTTGTAGCTCTATGTTATAGCCTAAATAACTAAAGAATCTCTCTCTGTATCTTCTCAGGGGAAACTTATAATCACCAGAGGAGCAAAACTTTCAGTACTTCTCAAAACATGTTTTCTAAAATATCTGACTTTGAATCTGCTAATAAGATGTCATCTATATAATGGTAAATTATAGATTTTTGAAATTTTGTATGAACTATTTCCAGTAGTTTTTGCACAAAATATTGGCACAGAGGGTCCTGTTAAGAAGGCACATGTAGACCCATGCCAGAACCATAGTAAAAACTGTTGTGGGTTTAACTGCCCAGAGACCTTATAGGCAGCCCTATTCTTTCTAGGAGTCCTTTTAGGAGGGAGAGATTGTGCCTGGTCTAGCTTGGTGTCGGCTTCCAGCTGCCTTCACTCTCACACCTCTGCCTGACTGCTGTGGTGTATTACCCTACTCTCTCCCACACCTTTCTTCCTCTTTAAAATAAGGAAGTGAGATGTGCTCCAGCCCACCACAGGGCTGCCCCACATTGGGTGCCAAATATAGCTGGATATTAACCACAGGCAATTGATTGCTAGGTTAATATGTACTAAAGAGGTTAATAGCAACTTATAATAGGGAGAGAATAGGTAGGAAGGCTGGAATGATCCACTCAACAGAATTGAATGGGTCTTTCTTCCAAGCAAGGAGAAAGCAGAAAGTGCACCCAATCTTTAAGCTGTCCCCAGTCATGCCTTAAAGCTACAGTCTTGAAGGACATAGGTGAATCTCATACCTAAGCTGGCCACGAGGCCACACCTCTAGATCAAGGTGATGCACTTGATTCCTACTACACACTTTCAAGTAGGTTAACACTTTGGTTTATCTATTAGCAAAATATGTATTTTATTTATTTTTCTGGTTAGTCAGACTTAAAATTTTTGACAGAGGAAAAAAATGAGCACAACTTCAAAGGAATCCTATTATTTTTCATCTTAATCATAGAATTAAGAAGTACTTACGAGATTTCACACCAAACTAAGCATGGCAAAGTCAGTCTTTGCATTCTTGCTTAGGTGGCCAGCACCACACACATTTTTTTCAATAAATCTATTAAGGAGATATGTTACCTTTGAAATAATAAAATTTGTTACCAATTTGCTACCACCTCCCACCTCATCAGACATGAGGCCTCTCTATTCATAAACATCTGCCAGTTAAGTGGGTAAGTGCATTATCATATCATAGCAGATCAAACATGATCCAAACACTGGGTTCTGTGAGAAAGCAGGATTAGCAAACCAGGGGAAGGAAGCCAGTAAGCGGCACCTCTCCATGGCTTCTGCATCTAATTTCTTGCTCTGTTTGAATTCCTATCTTGACTTCCCCTGATGAGCCAAATAAATCCTTTTCTCTCCAAGTTGCGTTGGGTCATGGTGTCTCATCACAGCAATAGTAACGCTAAGTAAGACAGGTGGCTTTCTTTTCCATGAGCTTTCTACCATGGTCTGCCTAGTAGCTTATCCTGCCCTTCCATATCCATTCTAGAGTATTGTCTAGAACATTGTTTCTCTTCAGCATTTAAAACTCTTATATTTCATACATGGATACAATGTAGTCTGATTGGTGCCTTTCCCCCTTTCCCAGCTGTGTAGTTTTGAGCAAGTTTTTGGATGATTTTTAATCTCAATATTCTACTTTTGAAGTGCTACAAGGGCTAAGTGGTAGAGTATTCTACACATGTGAGGCTCTGGTTCAATCCCTAGTATTCCTAGTAAAATGTCAAAATAAATGTAAATCACTCACTTATAGTAAGCCTACAATTAACATAGGTTAGCTGTTATTTCAGTTTTATCACCATTAGCTGTGGTGTGTGCATTGCCATCTTAGACTTAAATACTATGGTTTGGGGGATGGGCATTTAGGTCAGCCTAACAAGCTTGAAGCCTCATGTTCCATCTCCAGATTTGGGTGCATCATGGAAAAACAAACAAACAAACAAAAAATAAATCCAAGATTAAAAAAAAAATCAATCAGTAAACAAAACCAAATCGTGTGTATCTATATTCTAGAAACACGTTGCTGGACATTGCACACCCCAGGGGTGTTTTTTGCTTTCTCCTGTTCTGAGCAGTGGTGGTATGGAAGTTGCGAAATTTGCAGGTAATGAACTGTAAAGGTCTTCAGATTCTTAAATTTTCATTGAGTGTGCACACGCGCATTAGAAATCAACCCGAACAACTGAGAAGTTTCCTTTCTTCCCCGAATTAGTGTGCCTGTGAACAGTGGAGGGCAGGGTGGGGTTGGGTGAGCGAATCTTTCCTGTGACAACATCTGTGCTTAGACACCCCCCCCCGTAGCTCCTCCCTCTCGTCCGACCCCGCCCACTTTCCTCCTTAGCCGCGAAGCGCCAGTGCTGCGCCGTTTTGTCCCACGCGGCGACCCGTCCTCCCGATGGCTGTGGCGGCCGCCATGGAGGCGAGTGGGCCCTGAGGAGAGGCCAGGCTGGGCCGGCGGCCTGCAGCCTCGAGAGGCAGAGGCCTGGGACACACAGCGAGGAAGGCGGGTACGAGCCGGAACGCTGTCGGAGGCTCGGTGCTCCCAGTGTGCTCCAGCCGCCGACCCGCTGCTCCTGGCTTCAGCCCGGGCTCCGGCCGCAGACATGGCGGGCGGACACTGCGGCAGCTTCGCCGCGGCGGCGGCCAGCAGCGGGGAGATAGTGCAACTGAACGTAGGGGGGACCAGGTGAGCGCAGGTACAAGAGCTGCGGGACACCCGCGTCCGCAAGGGGTGGCATCTGCAAGCCCATGTGGGACACATGCTGCAGTGGGGGCGGTGTCTGCAAGCCCAGGTAGGGTGCTCGCTGCAGCCTGGCAGGCATCTTCACAACCAGATGGGGCTCCCGCTGCAGCCTGGGCGGCGTCTGCACAGCCAGGTGGGACACTGCTGCAGCCTGGGGGGAATCTGCATGGCCATGTGGGACCCACTGCTGGCAGGGCGGTATCTTCACGATAGATGGGGTACTTGCTGCAGACAGGGTGGTGTCTTCAGAGTCAGATGGGGTACTGGTGCAGACAGAGACGCTTTTGCATGGTCCAAGCAGCCCGGCACATTCCTCGGAGTCTGATCCCAGGTCAAGTGCACAGACTGTTAGAACTCAGTCTTTATTCCTCTGGGTTCCTAAGGTGTCAGGCTAGAGCGCAGCTGGCATGCTGGGCCTGCCTGAGCTGGTGACTCAGGGCCTCCTGTGTGCTAAGCAAGCGTGCTGGTACTGACCTGCAAGCATTCCAGCTTGTTACAGTTCCTGGCCAACCCTGTTCTAGGGCTTGAGCTGTTGCTTCGAAACAACCTTTCTCTAGGTTCACCTAGCTGTAGGAAATGGTATGTCCGTGCAGATGAGGTAGATCAGCATCACTGATTATTTCCAGAGTTTTTCTTGTTGTATGGACAAGGAGGGTCTGTTCCACTTGTAGAGGAGTGTTGTCCAAAAACTGGCTTGTGAGCTCCTTTGGTTTTGGCAAGAAGGAAACCAGCTGGACACTCTTCTTTATCCTCTCCTAGGCCCTTCCACTCCCATTCTGTGCCTTTTATTAAGTTGTTGGCAAAGAAACAAAAACAAAAACCCTACAACAAGAACCAAATCTGGTTTTGTAGATTTGCCGTGACTTACACACTACTCTTCTCAGAAAAGGATTATGTGCCAACACTGGTAGAGGGAGGCTTGGGTTTTAGGCATATAAGGATGTAAGAAATGGGGTACTCTAGGACATAGGCTGTTTTGCTGTCCCAGGAAGATTATTTTTTCAATGTCCAAAACGTATGCTTATTTAAAAACTACAATTTGACAGCAGTAAAAACAGTGCAGTGGCTCTGGGTGCTAGGTAACCCCGAGCTAGGACTTGTCTTCATGCTCGGTCACCTTTTCCCTCCAAAGCAGTCCTAACAATTGAGAAGTTGCACCTCTACTGCATTATCTGCATACCAGGTCATATGCAGATGTGTAAGAAATGTAATGTAAGAAATATGGTTTCCCTGTCCACCCCAAATCACATGAGAGTATTTCAAGTAGCCTGGTACGCAAAAGTGAAATACGCTACAAAAACTGTGGTCTGCAATGTGTGTTACTACGGAGAAGCTGGATTATAATTATTTAACATCTTGACACTGTGTGTTACTACGGAGAAGCTGGATTATAATTATTTAACATCTTGACACTGTGGATGGCTGACATATTTCCTTTCAGGCATTCAAAAGAGCAGAGCGTTATGACAAAAACTATGCTGTATTATTACTTTTGAAAAGATTGTTTTGTCTTAATTGTGTGTGTGAATGTAGGTGTCTGTGGGAGGCCACAGGATCCCTTAGAGCTAGAGTTTCAGGTGTAGTAAGCTCTGTTAATTTTGTTTCGAGTCCTTGAGCAGGTGTAGTAAGTTTTTCTGTGAGCTGCCTGACGTGGGTGCTGGGAACTGAAAAGGAGCAGCAGGTCTTCCTACTTACCAAGCAGTCTCCTCAGCTCTTCTGTTGTTATTTATTGTATATTGGAGATGGCTGTGGCCCCAAGATGGCTAGCTTGATAAAGGCACTTAAAGGAGCCAGCCTGGCAGCCTGAGTTTCATACCTGGAAGCCATGGAAAGGTGAGAAGAGAACACTGAATCCACAGAGGTCTTCTCTGACCTTCATATGCACACCGTGATATGCTCCTCCCCACCCCCACGCCTCCTATATCAAAAGTAAGAAATACAATAATAATAAAAAAGAAAGTGTATGTCTTAACGACTCAGCTCCAAGAACTACAAGCATACTCAAGCTTTGGATCTTGAATACTTTATGTGTGGGACTTGATTCTTACTGGGTTCTGAATTTTTCAAAGTGCTAATTAGCAGAGAATACAAAATATGACAATAATTTGTTACTGGTTTGAATATTTTAGAAAACAGATGAAAGTTGTTAGGTGGCAATGAAACATAAAAGTAAAAGTTAAGCTTTGGAATTATTAGGGTTGAATACATCAAGTAACGGCAGCATTTGATTTCAAGTGTTGTAACACTGCCTTCTAGGTCTTCATTTACTTGCATACCCTGTTAGAGCGAGAGAGCTACACAACAGTTTAATGTAGTTAAGACAACCAGGAAAGTGAGAGAAAAAGTCTTTCTGTGAGTGACTGTGAAGTCAGGAAGGACCCCTGGAAGATGGCCTGTAGCATGCATGGCTTGATGATCTAAAATGTTCAGAACATAGAGGAAAAACACAGAAGCACACTGCTCAAGGAGTGAGAAGATGAGCAGGTTTTTAACTTGTACTTTGGGATTCATTTAAAAACTGGTAGTGCATTATTTACGGCATTAGTGAGGATCCCAGAGCCACTCAAGGCTTGTTTATCTAGATATCAGTTTAGGTAAGAGAGGGCCATGTAGTAAGAACCCATGTACAATTTTGGAAACAAACTAGTTTCTTCTGTGCTTAGCAGGCCGTCCCTCTAAGTTAGCACCTGTGGGTAAGTTACTTTATTGCTCAGTTTCCAGAAATGCAAGTAACGATAGTACCCAATCGTGGAGTCATAGAAGAACTTGAGGAAATAACTATGAAGTGTGAGGGTTAATGGCTTCATAGTGATATTTCATAAATTATTTGACTTGGATTGCTTTCGTATTTTCAGATTAATGTAGTAGTAAGCCGCTAGAATGGGGGATAACTGGATAAGTTCATTTCATTAGTCATCTTTTTGATGTGTTTACCATCCATCCTTGGCACACTTCAGATATGAGATAAGAAACAGAAAACACACTGGTGCTTATGTAACTAACAACTATGTTAATCATACATATAAACTGCAGACAGTTTTCTGGGGTGGGCTTGATCCTGATTCACTATATAATGCAGCCTTCCCTCATATAACCTGTGACTGGCTCCACCTCGAGTGCAGGATCACAGCAGTGCACCACCATGCCTAATGGGACATTATGATTTTAAGTAGGCTTGTGTACATGTTGTTTTCTGAAAGAGATGAACGTGGAATTTTAGAGGTCATAAACTATCCATGTTTGTGTTTGCTGTGACAAAATACCGGAGGAAAACAGAAGGGAGAGGTCAGAGGTTCTCTGGGCTCATGTGGAGGCTTCAGGCCGTTTATGGTGTGGAAGCTTAGGACTGGCTACTCTGCACTCAGGCAGAGTGGGGTCAGCACCTTTTCTTTTTATTCAGTCCTTCAGCCCAGAGCCAAGCAGCATTGCTCATGGCCTCTGCCTTGAGTTTCTACCTTGGCCTCCTTTAGTGATGGACTGAGACCCGGAAGCCGGGTAAGCCCTTTCTCCCTAGGTTGATTTTGCTCAGTGTTTGATTACTGTAACAGAAACCAAAGTAGGACAAGGGTGGATCTTCCCATTCATTTTATCTAACCTATGACTGCTTCACAGACATGCCCGAAGGTATGTTTCCATGGTGATCCTAGACAATCAAGAGTAACTGTTCCATCATTTCTTGACTGTTGTCTCATGCCTTCTAAAGTGGAGTCTTTCTGTGGATGCCTCCATTCCCCACTGACTGATTTTCTTTTGACTTAAGATTTCTGTGACTAGTAGTAACCTATGTTCTATTGAAGTTTCCTAAGACACACGTTAGGAAAAATTGCCATGTTTTCTTGAGAATATATTTGTTAAACTTCTTCTTATTTATTTATGTCTTTAATTATTTGAGGCAAAATCTCACTGGCCTCTAATTTGCTGTCTATCCCAGGCTGGCATGGAGCTCATGCCATTCTTTTGCCTTAGCCTCTGGAGTAATGGATTACAGGAATGTACCACCTAACCTGGTTTTAGCTCTTTTCTTAGTCAGATTAATTAGCACAGGAATTGGTTGACAATGCTTTGATTAGCATCCTTGTCTCTATAAGGTCTTTTAATGGAACATATGTAGAGATATATATATAAGAAATAAATTATTTGGGACTGGAGAGTTGGTGCAGTGGTTAAAAGCACTTGTTGCTCTTGCAGAAGACCCAGTTTTGAATCCCAGCACACATATGGTGACTCACAACTATCTGTAACTCTAGTCCCAGGGTAATCTGATGACCTCTACTGACCTCTGTTGGCACCAAGTGCACCTTGATATGTGCAGGCAAGACACTCATACACATAAGATAATAAGATAAAGAAATCTTTTTTTTAAAAAAAGGTTGTTTCCCTCTTTTCCCTTTATAGGATGTGTTTTTCTTATAGACTGTGAATTTGTGGATGGAGGAAGCAGAGTTAATTTTTTCTCTATGATTAAGGAGCTTGCTTTGATAACAGAAAATGATATCTGAGATAATTGGCCTGTATCAGATGTTTTATGGAAGGGAGCTTGTTCTTTCTCTGCTTATGTCATATTAGGTGACATAAGGCCTGGTCATGCCACTGGCCACGTGGACAGCTTGTTGACATGTGTACCAATACTTTTTATGAAGAGGCTTTGTTGTACTGAGTTTGCAAAGGAACCACTGTCCCAGTTTGTTCAAAACACTGGTGCATCTGCTTATCACCTGTGTTTCTAAGTAGTTGTTGGATCCATGTCTGTGCCAGGCTACAGGATTATAAGTCGTTCTTCAAATACTGCCACCCACTTTAAAAGTAAACAAACATAGTTTTATGAGTATTGAACATGCTCCTGAGAGTAAGCTTGGAATTGTATCATTTTTAAGGAGTAATCAAGAAAGGAAGTGTTTTAAGTCCTGGCTGTCTTAATGCTTAGGTTCTCAGCTTGGCCTGAGGTCCGCTGACATTTGCTGTGCCACTTGGAGGATGTGAAGGAAATGAAGGGAGCTTGGGAGGGCAGGCTGGGATGAACAAGGAACAAACAGTACCCACTCTACTCACTAGAGGTCAGAAAGAGGCCACACAGGAGGGGGCATGGGGAAACGCCCCCTGTGGATTTGGTAACCTTGTAGTGTCAGCGAGCTGGTTGGGACTTGGGGTGTTGGGCAAGGAGAAGGTGATTGGGCTGGGATAAAGACAGAAGACTAAGCCGAGAGACAGCAGCGGCACCAAAGATTGGCACACAGCCGAACCGGGAAGTTGAGATTTATTGTGATGGACTAAAGAAGTTGGGGTTTAAGAAGAATTGCATTTGATTTTGCTGAGAGCTATTTGAAAGTCTTAACCTCTACTTGCCAAGTAGTAAAATTTAAGAGTAGACACACAATAAGTATAATCAATGCAGGTGAATCCCATCAGCTCGTGAGTATTACTGTCTCATGTCTCCAGGTGTGCTCTCATTTATAACACAAGCTGATTTCAATTGCAGATTCAGCACCTCAAGACAGACCCTTATGTGGATTCCAGATTCTTTTTTTTCCAGGTAATCAATGTAACTCTGTATTTGATTAGTTGCCAAATTATGAAAATTTTTCTTATTAGTTAAATTAAGATTTTTTTTTATAATTTGAATTAAAAATGCTAACTTCTTTTAAAAATTTTTTATTTAACATATTTAACACATTGGTATTTTGCCATGGGTGACAGGTCCCCTGGAACAGGAGGTACAGACAGCTGTGAGCCACCATATGGGGGCTGGGAATTGAACCCAAGTCCTCTGGAAGAACAGCCAGTGCTGTCAGCTGCTGAGCCATCTCTCCAGCCCAAATGTTAACTCTTAAATTAGAAATTGTATTGTTTTTGTACTATTGAGAAGGGTTTTGCTATGTATCCCAATCTGGTTTTGAATGTCTGCTCCTCTGCCTCAGCCTTCTAGTTGTTTGAAGTTAGAGGCATACATCCCACACCTGGTTAAATTTAAGTTGTTTTTTTTTTTTTAAATTGGAGACAGAAAATTTTCCTCTATTGGCTTTGATATTTAGTAAGGAAGTTGTTTAAGTTCATATTTTTGTAACTAACTCTAGCTTGTTTTAATGGTTCCTAGTTTGCTGAGTGGAAGAATTTCAACACTTCGAGATGAAACTGGTGCTGTGAGTATAATGTTGTCTTTCTAAATTCAGTCCATAAATTCTTATAATTTTTAGTGTATAGTGACAAGAAAGCTTATATTTTAATAAACACAAATTTAGTGTTCTTTCTTTTTTAATTTTGACATATACAGTGTTTCCAAACTGGAAAAAGACCCTAAGCAGTAACTATTGCATATAGCAGCTTGAGATGTTTGTGGTTAGCATGATTGTAGGATGTAGCTTGCACTGACAGAATAGTTCCTTAGTCAGTCATTGAATCTTTAATGGTCAGTGATTATAAGAAAGGGAGCATTTTGTTTTAGATCGGTAGAAGCTTGCATGCAGGTGAAGCAATACAGTGTGGAAACAAAGGCCAGTAAAGTCTAAGCCAAGAGCTGCCTTCTGCACTTACAATGTAGATGCAGTGTGTTCAGATAACTAGTGTTAACAGTGGTGACAACCCACAGAAGCAATTTGAAGTTGTTTATTTGATGAGCTCTTTAGGCAAAATCAGCAAAGCAGATATGTCTTTCACTAAATTATTTTAGTTAAAAATTACATTAAAAACCCAGTTCATGGTTTTCCTACTGGAAGCATCTTTGTCCTATGTATTCTGTGGTCCCTCATCTGTTATCCTCCTGGTCTTGAAGTAGACATGGTGAGGTTGTGAGCTAAGCCTGTGGAAGTCCTGCCCTCCAGGTAACAGCTGTGGCAGCACCATCTTCTGTGCTCAGGAATCACAGTGGCCACCACAGTGGATGCTGCCACTAGCAGGAGATCTTCCCGAGTGTCTTTTCCCCAGGCATTAGCAGTAATTAGAAATAACACCTTACCTGACCATACTGACTGACCATGGCTGTACCATTTCAGTTTTAGAAACATCAAAGCCAAGGAAATCTTGGTTAGTCAGTCTCTTTCATTATTAGTGTTTCCGATATCGAAGGAGGGAGATACATTTTTGACTTGATAATAAAACAGTTCTTCACTTGCAGATATTTATTGATAGGGACCCGGCAGCATTCGCCCCCATTTTAAATTTTCTTCGGACCAAAGAACTCGACTTAAGGTAAGAGTCTCATTGTTTCTGAGGTCTTGCCAGCAGCCAGTATTTGGGTCTGTCCACAAAGTAATGTGCTTGCCCAAGACTGTTTTTTAGTTGGCATATTTGTGCTTACCATGGCACACTGTGTTAACAGTTATGATACAAGTATACAGCCTGTGACAGTCATGGCAGGGTAATTACTGTGTCGTCTCTTCAAGTGATATCTTGTGCTAGGAATCTTCAGTGCTTCTTGGGTTATTTTGAAGTGTGTAGCTAATTGTGGGCTCAGTGCCCACTGTGCTGTGTACCTTTGTGACTCTCTACTGTGTTTTGTTACCTCTCCTTACTGACCCTTTCTTCTTAGCCCACCCTTCCAGCCTCTAAGCACCTCTGAGCTACCCATGACCGACAAGCATCCTCAGCTGAAGTTGGATGGGTACAGGCCACCAGGCCCCTTCCCTCAGGATGTGGCAGCGTTCTGGGCAGTTCCCTGCTTTGCACTATTATGGTTCATTCAGTCTCACAGCCAACAGTCTGAGTATGATCAGGCTACTGTTCTGCTGAAAATGGAGAGATTATTTTGGACAAACAGCTGGTAGTCTTAGGTTTGGCCCTGCTTGTCTATCCTCTGTCTGTACTTCATTTCTCTCACAGTTGTGTCAGCTCTCTGGTGTCTATTCATTTATTTTGTTCAATTTATTCCCTGCTATATTCTCAGTGCTAAAACATATATGCAATATGCAAGTCAGGCATTCATTAAGTCAATAGAAGAGCATTGAGGTATGCTTGTTTGGGTTTTATGTCTTGACCTAGAATGAATGACAGGTGGACAGTCAATTTCCTGAGTGACATTGTTTTCATGCACCTCATTTAATTCAAAAGTTTCAAGTTTCTGTGTCACTGACTGTAAGTATTCCTGGCATTCCACACGGTAAAGCCAAGCAGGACGCATCTCATGCACACCCCTTCTCTTAAAAAGAGATGCCCTGTTGCCATCAGTCTCTCCTCCTCTCCTGCTTCTCTGCTCCTGTACCCGCCTGGGAACTCTCTTAACTAAACTCTCGTGTGGTCTTGGTAATGTAAGTGTGTGTGTGTGTGTGTGTATCTCTTCTCACGTGCAAAGCCAACACTGAGCACAGGAGAGGCCCACTGCTTACTCACCCCGTCAGAGTACCCAGCACCTTTTGTCTCTTAAAGCGGGCCCAGCAAATTCAAATCTTATGAGTGGTTCTTTTTAAAAAGAGAGAAAGAAATTAGAGGAAAAAAAAAAAGAAAGAGAAAAGTTTAGCCCTGTTTCTTGCATAACATTTTCATATTGCTGGCAACACTAATTATGCGTTTGTTTCCCAGCTGTCTAAGGGAGCCTGTAGCTCCTTGAGCTGTCCCATGTTTGTCTTTGCCATGGCTGTTGGCCACTGTACCATTGACTTTTGCTTTTCAAGGGCAGTTGTGAAGTTTTGAGCATTCTTGGGATGTGTGTGTGTGTGTGTGTGTCTAAGGTTCCTGTCAGACATCTTGATGTTCTCTCTCTCTCTCTCTCTCTCTCTGTCTGTCTGTCTGTCTCTCTCTCTCTCTCTGCCTTTTATTTGGAGGCAGAATCTCTCACTTGAATCCAGATCTTACCATCATCATTTGGGTTCAGCTAGCCAGCTTGCTCTAGGGTTCTCTTTCTACACCTTCTGCATTCTGGGGTTATAGGCAGGCCACCATACCCACCTGGCATTCTGTGTTGTGGCCAGATCTGAACTCTCACCCCTTTGTCCTCATCTTTGTGTAGTAGTCACTCTCTCTATCCCTTCCTAGCCCATCATTCTAATAGTAACAAAGAAACAGTTAACTCTCAATTATACATGCTAAGAAGCAGATCGCGCTGCACCTTCAAGTGAGTCCTGGGTGCTGTGGGCTCTGGAGCTCTTCAGTTATTTACCTGTTACCTAACTTTACCACGGTGTGGCAATACTGCCTTCATCTGGATACAATGTTCTTCTTTCTTTGAAAAGCCACTTTAGTTTATCAGTGCATGCATTGCAGGGTGTAGAAGTGAGCACTGTTGTCAGAAGTGCAACGGGGAAGTTAAAGTATGAATAGAAAGAATTGTGCCTAAGAAGTCCTGTAAAACAATGGTGACAGTGGTTTTTCTTTTTTCTTTTTGGATTTTCCTGGATAATTTGTATTAACCTTCTTACACAAATCATCAGAATGTGATAGTTTTTAGATAGGTAACAAAGTACTTTATTTTATTTAATTTTGTTTTATGTGTATGAATGTTTTGTTGACACATATATATGGGCACCGTGTGCATTACATTCAGTGTGCCCTTGGAGCTCAGAAAAGGGAGTTGGATCCTCTGGAACTGGAGTTTCAGGTATGAGCTGCTCTTTGGATTCTGCGAACAGAATCTGTGTCCTCTGGAAGAGCGGCACACATTCTAACCACTGAACATCTCTCCAGCCTCAACAGAATGCTGTGTTCTATGTAATGCTCCTTTAGGCTGTCAGGTGATTAATGGCATTAGAAAAAGAATATGAAAAAAACACGATGTAAGCTTGATGTCCAATCCCTTTAGGAGTGTGGTGTTTTCTCCTTTGTCTCGGTAGTAACTCAGGTTGTTGGTGTTAGAGCTCACAGCTTTTGTTCATGCCTTTGCAGGGGAGTGAGCATCAATGTTCTCAGACATGAAGCAGAGTTTTACGGGATCACTCCACTAGGTATGTGTTGATCTCCCAGGACTGACCCTGTGTGACAGACTTGCCCAAAGGCAGAGTGCCTCCTATCAAGTCCTTTAGAGTAGATCAGTCCTTAGCATTTCCTAGTAAAGAGATGTCCTCAGTTGGGAGTTACTCTACACATCTCTCCTTTGCCTTCTCACCACCCTTAACTAGAGAAAGTAGTCATGGAGCAGGTGTGTGTTTGCATGGTCCCTAACAAGCCTACCTTGACTGTTACAGTGCGGAGGCTGCTGCTGTGTGAGGAGCTGGAGAGGTCATCCTGTGGCAGTGTCCTGTTCCATGGCTACTTGCCCCCACCAGGTACTGCAGCTCAAATTTGTTCAGACTTGTCATTGAGCAAGAATAAACATAAAAATTACAAAACTCCTTCTTGGTTCTCTGAGTTTCAATAAATCTGGACCTCATCAGAATGTGGCCTTGTATGGGAGTGGAGCCACACAGTACATAGAACAGGGTTTGACACCGCCTTCTGTAAGGGCCCAAGAAGATCTCCATGGCAGCACCATGGCTGCCCTACACCACTGACCATTAGTCCCAGGACTCAAGCCTGGAGCTCTGCAGCTTTAGGCTAGTGTCTCCTCGTTTACTTAGAAGAGGTGGGTCTTTCCCTGTGCAGCATTGTGCTTCTGAGAGAGGTGCTGCTTTTGAAAAGATCCTGTCTGAAAGAATGAGGAAATGTAGCTCTGAGGCAGTGAATTTGGACATACATAGTTAGGATGACATGTGACCACCATCAGCCTAAAGAGAAGCATAGACTGGATGGATGGATTGCTCAGCACCCTGAACCTGGGTAAAAGGGCACATACTATGATAAGCCTTAGTCTCATTGACCATGAAGAGTAAAAAATACCAGGAATTGGTTGGGTTGTACCTTATTTTCTTTTTTTTTTTTGTTATAGCGGAATTGTTTGCAATACATTGACGTGTTTGAAGACCTATTTTAGATATAACAAAGTTTAGAAGTTCATGTCCCTTTGTTACAATGTGATAGTTTTAATTTTTGGAAAGGTAGCAGATAAATTTGTGTCTTCTTCTTTGTAGGCATTCCCAGCCGTAAAATAACTACCACAACTAGATCCTCTGTGGATGCTAGGAATGGACTAAATTCTACAGAAGAAGAAGCCCGGGGAAGTGGGCCCCAGCCTGTGCTCTCTGGAAATGGAGATGAGTCTGTTAGGCTGGGTAAGTGGAGGTTTGAGGTTCAGGACACGGTGAAGGGAGGCTTCTGCTTAGTGCTCAGGGACAGGCTGCCATGATTGTTGAATATTAGTCTTTT
The DNA here is from genome assembly GCA_004025045.1 of Sigmodon hispidus. Taxonomy (NCBI): domain Eukaryota; kingdom Metazoa; phylum Chordata; class Mammalia; order Rodentia; family Cricetidae; genus Sigmodon; species Sigmodon hispidus. The sequence goes on along the minus strand of PVIH01006184.1, from coordinate 41,087 downwards.
GTTCCACACAGACTTCTCTCTCTCTCTCTCTCACCCTCCCCCCCCACACACACACGGTGCTATGTGTTGAACCCATGGCTCCAGTACTGAGTGCTGTAGTGCTGAGCCACACCCCAGCCCTTTATTTCCATTTCAAATCTAGAGTCATTATTTACATCTTGGAAAATCTTATTTAGCACATATGTTTACTTGAAGTGTAATATATCCTCTGTTTTTGTTTTCTTTCTGTTGTTTTTGTCTATAGAACAGTTGACAGATTTTCTGTTGAGAGCTGGCGAGTAAGTTCACATTAGGTCCTGAGGCTGTGTGGTATCTGTTGGAACCACTTAACATTGCCTCTGTCTGATGAAAGCATGCTCTATAGTGTAAGCTATGAGTGTGGGCTGCTGCTCTGACCACACAGACAAGCAAAAGCATGAAATGGCCTTAGAGCCAGAACTTTCCAACTCATTAAAGTTGTAAATGCTTCTCTCTATCTATTTTTTTTTTTTTTTTTTTAAATGCTTCTCTCTAAAACCAACAGGACTTCCAGTGGATCCAAGAAAGGTGCTGATAGTTGCTGGCCATCACAACTGGATTGTAGCTGCCTATGCACATTTCGCCGTGTGTTACAGGTACCATGTCCTCAACCATCATTTGGTTTTATTTTAGACAATTGTATTTTATATTTAGGTTGAATATCTGTTTCTTTGAGGCATCAGGTTTTCTTTTGCATGTTTCATCCACTTCACTTAGTAAAAATTCAGTTTGTTTTTACTTGATCCTTACTTTAGTACATAATTCTGATAGACTTAATGGCCTATGTGTTCCCAGACAGTGGAAACTATGATGCATAGTTATGTTGCTCTTTCTGGTTCGCTTAGTTGTTACATTGATGACATTGGACAGACTTATTATCGGTAGCTCTGCAATTTATTTTTTATGATGGGTCAGTCTCATTCTGTGCAGTAGAGGTAGGTGGACTCTGTACTGTATGATCGATACAGTACTGGGCATAGTCAGCTCAGTGTCTACAGAGTGTGACTTGTACTGCACTTGGATTAGATGGAAAGGCTGAGAAGAGGAATGCAGAGTCCCATGAGTCTGCTTGTTTTTAACTGGGGAAAGGCAGACTCTTTCTTCAAAGCCTCTTGGACTATGTCCCACCAGCAGTGCTGTTGCTCAGATGGCAGAAGCACAGAGGTGGCCAGAATTTACTCCTTCAATGTAATCCCATCTAATTTCATTGTTGGAAAGTTAGGAAGAAGGTAGAAATTTTTTTCACTTTGTTTAAGAAAAATATCTGAGGGTTCAAAGTTTTTTTTTTTTTTAAAAACAACAACAACAACAAAAACCTTCAGAAGTTGTTTACATTGTAAATACTGAAAGTTTGCCATGCAGGTGTGCCACCTGCTTGGGCATGACTTTGGTTGCAGTAGTGAGTAAGTAGGTAAGACTTTATTCTAAGCACTTTGCATGTTTTTAGTTCCATTAGTAAAGAGTATAAAAATGAGCTTTGGGGTGATTATTTTGTAGATAGCTCTTATATATCATGAGACTAATATATTAAGGGGATTTTTTTCGAGTTGTTTTATATTTACCATCATCTGAGTCTAAACTGAAAAGCCCCCTGGATGTCAGTCCCATGGTTGTTTAGTACTGGACGAACATTTGATTATTGACAAGGATTCCAGGAACGTGTGTGATTGTGACGGTTAGGAGGTGTGGCAGCTCTGCCCATCACTGTGATGAAAAAAGTCCCAAAGGAAGAAGGACTGGGGAAGGAAGAGTGATGCTGCTCACACCACTGCTCACACCGCTGCTCACACCACTGCTGGCATCTGCCTTTGATTGTGCTCCCTCCTTGCTTACGCTGGCACAGTCACGCTACAGCTGGCAAGTCAGCAATGTGGGGATGGATGTACGTGCTGGCTTTCCTTATAAACTTAGAATCACGCAGCAGACTGATGATGAAAAGATTTCAAAAGAAGTTTCATAGTACTTTTTAAGATCATGATTTTTTGTTTTTGTACAAGGTAATTTTCTTCACAGTTTTATGCAAGTTCAAAGCCTTACAGTGGAGAATGAGGTGGCCACTGTTTGTTTTCCCATCAGGCCCTAACTTCTCTGTGTGACTGGGCTTTAGTTTTGTGTCCCATTTTCTTCCTGAATTTAATAGTCTTTGAATAAATGAAGAACTGTGTAAATTGCTGCCCTCTTGCATCTGGACTCCATTTTAGGTTCTTAAATCTGGGAGGAATTTTCTTTGTTGTAGGTGGTAAAAATTTGAGAATATGTTTTGCTTTCTTCCAAGTGAGTAACTAATTATCTTTGCATTATTTATTATGTAAGTCAGCTTCCTGCTGAGTGTGACGCTCCATTCACCATGTATGTGAACATATGTATTTAGGTATCTTGAACTCATATGCTTATCATACTTAAATACATGCCTTTAATTTGAGGAAGAATGTGTTTTCAGGACATTTATACTTATTGCACCTTGAGGTGTGGTCTTAAGGTAATATCTGCCCTGCGCTAACTCCAGAGTCAGTAGTAAAGAGCTGGATTGTCAGTTCTTATTGTCTCATTTAACATACTTTAAGTTTATCACCTCTGTGGAACATCATACAGCTAATTGATTTCTTTGCCTGCATTTCAATTGAAAACACAAGTTCACCTGCTTCATTGAGTTAATTCTGTGACAGTTCAGTCATGTTTTCCAGATGATAAATATTTTATTCCATACAATCCTAACTGCTACAGACACAGAACTAAGAAGTGTGCTCTCTGGAGAAGACTGTGGTGTGTGTCCCCACATCTTTGTTTACAAGAGCACAACCCTCTCCCTTCAGTCCACTAACATGACTACTGAGATCTGTCAGGAGCCACTCTGTGTCCACACTGACATGTAGCATGTGGCATTGGTCTTGAAGTGTGGGCAATCCCTGCTTAGTACCAGTCTGAGAATGCCTACAAGTCAGCATTTCATTCCTCAGTAGTTGACAGTTTTAGAGTTTATTGGGTATTTTTATGTACATCACTCCCATCTGGTGGCGGAAAAGGGTAATTACAGACTTTAAAATGTGGGAAATTGGATACATTTTACCTTTTATTGCTTTGAAGCTTAAGTTGAAAAATCATTAATTCTCAGTTAAGGCTTAATTAATTTTGTGAGATATAGTTGTATTACTTGAGCATGTATATTTAAATGAAAATGGTGTTTCATGCCCGGACATGTGCCAATTAAGCAGTACATGTTCTGTCAGTAGCCACCCAGGTTAGTTTTCACCATGTGCCCATAGTGAGAAAGGACAGCTTTGTCCTTTCTCCTGCTGGGAAGGACCAGGATGGTACTTTTGATGATTTCTTCATCATAACATAATCAGGCTATAATGCTGGAGGCTTGCTGTGTAGTCACATACAGTACCAGTCTGGAAGACCTAAATTCACATAGAACAGAGAAATTTATTAAAAGTGGGAGTCAGGTATAGTGTTTTAAGTCTTCAGTCTCTGCTCTTGAGAGTCTGAGGCAGAAGGACTGAGTTGGAGACGTTGTAAGTTGTACTTAAGGCCAGCCTCAGGCCCATAGAAAGCCCTTATCTCAGAGAGAGATGGGGAGAGGAGAAAGAAGAGACCACCAAAGGGTGCCTGCCTATAGTTACTGCAGAGGCTCAAAAATGGGTTTGGTGGGGAATCAGTGGTCTCGTGAAGTGTTGTGTCTAGACGAGTGTACACCATCCCAGAGAAGACTTTTCAGCACCACTGTACATTTGTTCTAAGAAATCTAAGGCTGTGATGTGATGTCATCTGAAGTACAGAGACTCTAGTTCTTCCCATGTCACGCTAGTGATGTCATTAATACAAATGCTAACTGGAAGGAATACATATTCCATCTAAAATTTTAACTGTAGTTGGCCATCATTGTCCCTACAGAATGACAATAGTAGCTTTGTGGGGAAATGTGAGAAATACAATTAATTGTTTTAATTTTTAAAGCATTTTATAAAACAGATTCTTTGGATAAATACATATTCTAGTCCTTTTTGTCATCACATGTTCTATGTATTTTAAATGTAAGATCAAGAATAATACTGTAGATTGTACCAGGCTTCTTCTTTTGGGCCACCAACCAGCTCCCAGATCAAGACACAGGGACATTATTAGTTATGAATGCTCAGCCTAGCTAAGGCTCATTTCTGGCTCTTTAAACTTAAATTAGCCCATTTCTCTTTATCTGCTTTTTATCTTTTCTTACTTCCTTGCCGTCTTTCTGACTGGCTCACTGAGGACTGTTTGGCTTCTTGCCTAGGGTGTGTCTCCTCATTCTCTTTTCTCTCCTTGAGCCTGGATTTCTGCCTGCCAGCCCCACCTATTTCTCCTGCCTAGCTATTGGCCATATAGTTTTTATTAGACCAATAAGGTGCCTTAGCCAAGCAAAGTAAAACAGATGCAGCTTATTTTTTCATAATTAAACACACATCCTTACATCATTAAACAAATGAAACAATAACAAAAGTAACACACCTTTACACAGTAATAGTAATAGTCTGTAGCATAAACAAATGTAACACATCTTTGCCCAGTTAAAATAATATCCCACAACAGTAGATGACACACCAGTTACATTCAGTAAATATAGGTAGGTGATGGGGTGCTCTTTCTTCTCTGTTGAGTTCTGTTTTATTTTTTTTCCTCATCCACCACTGAGCTTACTTTACACATCTTTCCTAACAGAATCAAGGAGTCTTCAGGGTGGCAGCAGGTGTTTACAAGCCCTTATCTGGACTGGACCATTGAGCGAGTGGCTGTAAACGCAAAAGTTGTTGGAGGTCCTCATGGAGACAAAGACAAGATGGTGGCCGTCGCTTCAGAGAGCAGCATCATCCTGTGGAGTGTTCAGGATGGCGGAAGTGGAAGTGAAATTGGTAGGAAGAGCTTTAACTGTGCCTGGCTGTTGTCCATTAAGTTTGAAGTTTAGAAGAGACTGGCTAAGTGTGACAGCCAGCTGGGCTTGTGAGAGCTTGTGTTATAGAGCGACATTAGTGCTTGGGGGAGCCCTGGGGTTCAGTTCGAGCTAATGGGGCCTGGATGCTCTCTGAGCTTCACCCAGCATGGAGCTTTTACTCTGAAGGAGTTAGTTGCCTTGTTTCTGTAGACAGAGTTCTCAGACTTTTGGTCTCAGAACCAAAGCTCTCTAAGTTAGTCAAGACCAGGAAGTGTAGATAAGGTTGTGAACTATGGGCGTTCACCTTATTAGAACTTAACCTTGCAGCTTGAAACACTCATTGATATAAAAATAAGCAGTCCTAAACGCATTGCATGGCAATTCAAATGATATGTTAACAAAAGGAGCTGTTTTCCAAAAAGAAAAATTTTGAGATAAGTGATACTGGTTACAGTTTGTAGGTCTCCATGATGTCTTTTTAAACTTTTGTTTTTGTGTACATGTGCATGTGTGTGGTTTATGCATGCATGTCTATGTTTGTGCCCGTGTGCCTTTCTGTAGAGTCCCAGGATGACACTGGGTGTCCTGCTCTATCATTCTCCACCTTACTCCCTTGAGTTAGTCTCTCACTGCCTGAGCCTGCTAGGTTTGGCCTAGGCTGACCAACAAACCCAGTGATCCCAGTCTGCCTACACCCTAGCACTAACACTAGGTTGCAGGCAGCTAGGACAGTTTTCTCAGGCCTTCAAGCATATACAGCAAGCACTGTTACTAATTTGACCCTCTTCATAGCCCTGTGTAATGTAATTCTTACGTCTATTTCTGCATACAATTTGCTGTGATACATTGTTTGTATTGAGGTGTGAAAGACAAGGTGGTCTGAAACAAATAATCTTTCCCTTGACTCCTGTATCAGATTGTGAAACTTCTCTAACTTTGCTGAATTGAAATTCACCAGCCTGTTTTGTTCTTTGAATGGTCTTTATTCCAGGCCTGAGTTTGTAATATCTGTGCTGGTCAATTGGAAATGTTGGCTTGCTCAGTAGTTAGAAAGCTTTCTAGACACTGATACTATATTCACTATAAGCTTTAATATGTCCAGTCCTTGGTATCAGCCCTAGTCACACATCTGACTCCCTGTGTGGTCATCTTCCAGTTAGCTGAGATCTTAAGAATACTAATTTTCACTTCAAACTATAGTAGTAGTTTTTTGTCAGCCACCACCCTGTGAATCACACTACAGAGGCTTATTATTAATTATGAAAACTCAGCCTGTAGCTTAGGCTCATTCCTAACTAGCCCTTATAACTTAAATTTAACCCATTTGTCTTAATCTATGTTCTATCATGCGGTGTTACTTCTTTTCTATCTTGCACCTCCTGTTTCCTCTCAGTGTCTGCTGGTTCTCCCCAAGATTCCTCCTCCTCCTTTCCCTGGAAGTCCCACCTCTACCTCCTGCCTGGCTATTGGCCATTCAGCTTTTTATTACACCATTTACAGTAATATACCTTCACACAGTGTACAAAAATTCCACAACCTGAACTTTGCATGTTTATAGCTGGTAACAAATACCATCCAATGCTTTCCTTGAATTATGTTTGTTTTGTTTATTTGAGGGGAACAGTATGCCAAATATCAAATCTCTCTGTCTCTATGTACTGCTTCTCTCCCTTCCTTGTTTCCTCTCAGTGGGTGTCTGAGGTCCTCAAGCAAGGCATGCACGCTGAGATGAAGCCTTGTCTACTTGTGGCTCTTGGGACTTCCCACCAGTCCACACGCTCATAGCACCCTACTTCATTTATTCCTGGAAGATCTTTAGTGAATCTTGTGTGCACCCCACCATACACTCACATAAGTGTCCACCTTTGTCAGCCACCATGTGCTTGCTGGGAATTGAACTCAGGACCTCTGGAAGAACAGCCAGTGTTCTTATCCTCTGAGCCATCTCTCCAACCCAAGTGTTCACCTTTGTATGGTGATGGGAACACCTGGAAGCAGGAAAATAGAGTCGCCTGCATCTTGAGTCCATTAGTGCCTGTTGTACATTGCTTAAAAATGTCACCTTATATTTTATCCAATTTTGCTGTTAGATTTTAGTGTGGAATGATTGAATGCTATTTATTCTATCATGGCTGATAGTATAACTTTCTCCCTTCAGTTTGTTAGAAAACACATTTTAACATTAAATACACAGTGACCAGAGTGGCCTGTGGGCAAGCCTGTAGTACATTTTCTTGATTGATGATTGATGTGAAGGATGTGAAGGGTCCAGGTCACTACAGATGGTACCACCTGTGGGCAGGGGCTCTGTAGTATTTAAGAAAGCAGGCTGAGCTGGCCATGAGGAACAAGCCAGTAAGCAGTAATTCTCCATGATCCTCATATCAGCTCCTGGCTCCAGGTTCCTGCCCTGACTTCCTGGATGTTGCACTGGAAACTGTAAGATAAAATAAACTCTTCCCTTCCCAAGTTGCTTTTGGTCATGGTATTGATTGCAGGTAGGAACCTAACTGAGACAGCTGGTAGATAAGCAGAAAGGAAGTTAGCTATGAACCTCTCCTTCAAATGCTATTGTGAGTAGAGATTTACTCCTATTTGTTTCCAGAGACTAGCATGATAGGGAGCTGCAGTAAGAGCTGGTCCCAGAGCATTTTGTTCATGCCCTATGAAGTAGCCATCTGTCATGTGCTGTCCTTTAGAATTTGACAACACCATCCATAGAACATTGTTGGGCTCTCCCAAGGCTGCCTCTGCAGGCAGTGTTGCATGCATGAGGCTGGACAGAGCTTCAGGCAGTATTGTGCTTGGGACACTGGATGGAGGTCTTCATAGCTCATGCTATTGCCTTTCCTGTGGACAGGGTCAAGATCCTTGAGCCTCAAAGGAGTGACACTTTCAATCCTGAGACCATTCATGGTGTTACGTCCTTGATTTCCCCAAACCTCCCCCTTCTCTAGAGGAAAATCAGCTTCCTGTAATTTCTGCCACAGGACCCAATGCAGTTTGGCTTCAGTTGTTTTCAAAGTTGTCCTGCCTCAATACTATAGTACTGCTATGTAAATAGCTGTGTATAATGTAGGACTATTAAATCTGCTCTGGTGCAGTCTATTTCTTTACCTGTTTTGTCAAAGGGCACCAGTGGTGGTTTTGTATCTTATAGCTTACTCTATTCTGTCTTGCTTGGTGTTGTAGTCATGTTTCTGATATGTAAAAATGTGTAAGAGGAGATGTTCCCAACAGGACTTTCAGATTTTCAGTTTTAGTTTTGTCCATTTATGTCATCTTTCTTGTTGCTTTATTTCTGTCATTGAAAATCTATGAATCTGAGTGAGTACAGGTAGGATCATGTTCTGTGGTGCATTTAAGGTCTGGGCACATCTTTGGGGAGATGGTTTTCTCTCTCAGCTGTAGGTCTGTGACTGGGACTCAGGCTGTCACCTGTGCTAACCCATCTCACTGGCCCATGGCTTTCTTCAAGCTTGCTTTAGAACTATGAATGTCGGGCTGGAGAGATGGCTCAGCGGTTAAGAGCACCGTCTGCTCTTCCTGAGGACCCGGGTTTGATTCCCAGCACCCACATGGCAGCTAACAACTGTCTGTAGTTCCAGTTCCATAAATAAATAAAGTGTTTAAAAAAAAAAAAAAGAACTATGAATGTTCAGTGCGATGTTGCTGATCTTACATATACATTACATTTACACAGAGAAAATGCCCAGTTCTACTGTGAGGCCCCGGAGAAATAGTCACCTTGTCGGGATTGTACTTTTTAAAGTACACTTTGTTTCCCCCTTGAGATCTTTAAGGCCTCATGAGTCTTTGTATTGGTAGTTAAATGTTGAAAACAGTTCTTCACATTGGCACACAGGCACTTCTTTGAAATGCTTTAGTAATGGTCCATATAAAGCAAGATTTATAGATTGGACTCAGTTTCCTGCATTATTGGATTAAAAAACGTTTTCCAGAAGGTGTTTCTCAAATAAGATGTTTTATTTTGCTGTTTTAGTGTCTGAGTTCGATCACACTGTTTTTCACAATGAAAATGATGACTGAGACATTTGGCTTGAGCTTTTCATAGCTGATATAGGAAGTGTGGCAATGGTGGTAACTCTCCAAAGCCAGGCTTCCAATCCAGACCCTGCTGGACCCTAGAGGAGCCTGGAAGTCTAACTCTTGCCCTAGTGTGGATGCCCCCTTAGACAACAGTGCCCTTCCTTACATTCTTAACTCATCCTCTGATTCTCCAGCTTGATGACACTTTTCCCTCAGCCCTTTACCTGTCTATCTCCTTTATCCCTCCCAATGTCATTGTCCCTGTACAACCTTCTGTTGTATTGGTTAAATGCACTTTCCTCTACTAAATTGTAAATTCTGTTAAAAATCGGTCTCCTTGTGTTTTTTTCTCCTTTTAGAAATCATCTGCTTTATTCCTTTTCAGTTAGTTTGAGATATACAAATACTGAAAAATGATAGGTTAAAAAAAATAAGCCTGTAATTAAAGGCTTAAATGCTTGTTTTAAGTACCATGTGACTTTTTGGTCTTCCAATGTCCCTAAGTTACTAGTCAGTGCACAGGCTACCTTTGAATTTCCAGCAGATCTTAACAGGTCTTGCATAATCCTAGAGTCCTTTCTATCCTCCTGGTAGGTTGTTGTGATTGTGAACTAAGATTGAGGAGCCTGCGTGAGACAATACAGATAGATTGCTGGGCAGTCATCTCCTGTGCTTCAGGAGCTTCCAAACACTTAAGAACCTGGAGGTTCCGCCTTGTTTCTGGTCCCTACTGAGCACTGAACACAATTGGTAGGCTAAGTCGGTCTCCCTGGAGATGCTTTTTAATTTAGGTTGTACTGGCTATAAAACTGGTGCTTGACTAATGTCTGTCTGCTTTTGCCATTTAAGGTGTATTCAGTCTTGGTGTTCCTGTGGATGCCCTCTTCTTTATTGGAAACCAGTTGGTGGCCACAAGTCACACAGGGAAAGTGGGAGTGTGGAATGCTGTCACTCAGCATTGGCAGGTTAGTCTCAATTAAGCTCGTTATAGAAGGAAATACAGTTTCATTTCATACAGACTGTGCCTCTTCATAAAGAATGCCTCCAACAGTGAGTACATCCTATGGTAGACATGTTTCTACATAGACATGTTTTAAAAGGAGTTTTTTTTTTTTTTTTTTGTTTTTTTTTTTTTTCCCCCCCTTTAATTATTTTTTTTTAACTTAGCCTTGGCATTTTTTTTTTTTTTTTTTTTTTTTTTTAAAATTTTTTTTTTTTTTTTTTTTTTTTTTTTTTTTTTTTTTCCCCCCTATAATGATATGCTTTAAACTGAGCCTTGGCATTTTTTTTTTTTTTTTAATTTTTTTTAAACATTTTCCTGTGCTTTTTTTTTTAAGAGCCATGCTGTGTGCATGGGAATCAAGGCGTTTATTGAGTGAAATCACAGCTGAGTCTGGACATAGATAAGCTACTCAGAGACTTTAAGTAGTATTGCATGAATTCTATTTGGTATATAATAAAAATCCAGAACCATATATTGGGGAAAAGTTGAGCTATCCGAGAGGGAGGGAACAAACCACAGCCAATTCTCACCCAGCCAATTATTCAGGTCTGTCTTCCTGAATCCTGACACCAACCTCTCCATCCTTAGCCAAAACGGGAGGTGGGAGGGGAAGTTGAACTCCTCCCTGCTCCCCGCCTCTAGCTATCTCACTTCCTCATTCAACTTTCCTAGCACTAGTATAGGATTAAAGGTATGTGCTGGTTGGGAGGGGGGGGAAGGGGCATCTGGTTCTGTTAGGCCTTGAACTCACAGAGATCCAGACTTATCTCTGCCTCTTGAGTGCTGGGATTAAAGGCATGGATCAGTACTTCCTGACCTTCAAGGCCTGACTCCTTTGGGTGACTCTGGCCTCTGATAGTCCAGACTATTTTTATTAAATATACAATATACCATCACAAAGTAGTCAGCTAGACCCCTTCCAGAGATTAAGGAGGATGAGACAGAAAAAGTGGGTGACAGTTATTTCTGGAAAAAAAAGGAAGAAATTAAGGACTCCAGAGATGATAATGTGAAGATCAAGGAAAATTTTCAGAAGTTTTTGTTTGTTTGTTTCGTTTGATTTTTTTGTGTGTGTGTGTGGGGGGGAGGATTGTTTGGTTGAGTTTTTTTGGTTTGTTTTTTTTTGGGTTTTTTTGTCTCTTTCTAAGCTAACTACCCTTAAGGGACTGTGCTTTTTGTTTTTTGTTTTCCCCTAGGGTAGGAGAAGCTTGAGCTTGTTGTAGGTGGAGTGGGTAGTGCACAGAAGCATTGGAGACCAGAAGGATGGAGGTGTGATCCAGAAGTGAGAAGGGTGTGGGATGCAGAACACAGCTTGAGAGGGTAATGAGACCCTCCATTCTCTGGACAGATGGTGAGGAAAGAGGATATATAGATGTGTGTTATGAAGGATCACAGGAGTTGTGAATTGTGCGTTTTTCATGGGCCCAGTGATCCATTAGTACTGAGAACTAGGACTGGAACAAGGGAAAAGAAAATATAGTGCTGGCTCGGTTGAGAGGGCTTTATTTACGTGAATGTAGCATACTGAGGGCTGGGAACCAAGATAACAGGGAAAGATACAGGGATATCAGAGGACTGGAGGAAGCTTAAGCAGAGTGATAACTTGAAAGGAATTGGGAAGAAAGTGGTGGCAGCGAAGGGTTGGAACCATTCTCAATACTGCAGTTTATCTAATCTCTTGTGCTGATTTGAAATTCAGCCAGCTTTTCATATCCCTGGGTTTTTCTTCCATAATTCAGCCAGCTGTATTGAGAGCATTCCAAAACAGAATTGACATCTTCCTTATTGTTCCTCAACAAGTTAGATCCCAGCTGATCGAATGGCATTCACATTAGAGAGAAAATGCCAGGGACTCTAGAGATGATGAAGTGAGTGGAAGTGGCCTGTAAATACTACGTCTTGTTATGTTTGTGCATCCAAGGTTTGGTATGTTGTGGGTCTTGGAATGAACCCAGCATATATACTGAGGAATAGGATACCTGGGGGCATCTGTGTGGGCAGGTAGGCATCAGGCACAGAAAACAGGATACAAGTAAGCTGAGCCAGATGACAAGATACTCAGCAGAGGTGAAAGGTGGATTTAAAAGTGACAACTGGAGAGGGATGTGACATGACTGACATGAGGTTCTAGGGGAACATCCTGAGATCTTAGGACTGAGGAACTGGGGAGCTGGTAACACTGGATGAGTCTCAGTTAAGGGTGATAGTCTGGGAAAGTTGCTTGAATTTCAGTGGAGATACAGAAGTCAGCTGTTCATAGAGGAGACTGGTAAATGGAGCAAAGGCAGCATTGTCAGTGTGGGTATGAGGCAGAGAACATAGAGAGGCACTGACAGAGGTGGGGCTTGGACGTGGAGAGCTGTCAGGATCCTTCTGCTGCTGGGGCCCCCATGGAAGAGATTGTGAGTTACGGGAGTTCTGCTTTTTGTCAGTGGTGGTACAGCAGGGCCATGTTGTCCAAACATGGAGGCACTGTGCTGTGACCCTGGAAGGAGCAGCTCCTTTTACTGTCTTTGGCCTTTCCCTGTTGACAGAACTAAGCATCAGGGTTTTCATGGCTTTGAGATCCAGACTCAAGCTGGGGTGTCTCACCAGTCTTGGCCTTGGGTGTTTGTCTCTGTTTCACCTGATTGTTCAGGCCTGGTGCATGCATGGCTGAAAACCACATCTGACATAAGGATTTGTTGAACATCTCAGAAAGACCCTGGGAAACTTGTGCATCCAAGCAGCAAACAAGCTTTATAGCCCAGCTGGATTTCTCCCTTGTACATCTCAGAGACAGTCTGCTGCGTAGCCTCAGCCTCTTGTGTGCAGATCTTAGTAGACAGCTCTGGCTGGAGGCCGGCTCCAGGGATGCCCAAGAACTAGTTGACTAGGCTCTGAGTGGCCTTTAGCAGCATTCTGACCACAAATAAGCAGAGGAAGTACACGGGGCAACCCCGACTTCTTACTTTAAATTACAGTCAGGATGGATTGGAAGTTTAGTTAGATGACTCACTAAGTTTTGCATCTGCATTTAACCTTAAAACCATTGTAAAATTTATAGTTTTCTAATTAGCATCTCAACCCTGCCTTAACAAAATGTTATAAAAACCAATCTAGTCGAGATTGCAAATTGGGCTTTCTCATTCCCTGTTAATTTAATCTCTTCCTTTTCATACAGCATAGTACACACATGCGTCATGACGTCACAAAAGGTTGGTAATAAAGCCTTCATTGGTATTGTCAAGTAGGGATTTCTGCCTAAGTACCATATAAAAAACAGCATTGTGTAAGCATCATTTTCCAAGTTCTTTGAGTTTAAATTTAGACGTACACTGAAAAGATAGGTTAAACAAAGATTGATTACACATTTTTATTTGCATATCAGTACATGGAGATTCCTGTGGATGTTTGTCCTGGAAAGAATGGCAGGATATATGTACTTTGTCTCTTAAAAGATGGGAGAATGTTTTATGTGTTCATTGTTGGGGTGGAGACTTACAGTGAAAATGTGATGACTCAATAGTGGTGACTGAGCTTGAGCAGGAGACCCTGACACTTACTAAAGATCCAGAGTCAACTCCTGTGGCCTTATAAAGTGGTCTGGACTTGATCAGGGGAGGCTATCTTCCTGCACACCAGCTGACAGTATTTTCCTGAGATGATCCTTAGAAGCTCCAGGCTGCTAGCAATCTTAGCAAAAAGTAGTTCCAAAGGACAGAGAGTCAGGGTCTGACCCATCTGCTTCCTTCTGTAGAGACCCTGGTATAGGTGTGGAAGTTCTTGGTAGTGCTGAAACTAGAGAAATCAGGCCAGGTGGGGCCAGAGCATGGGTGAGTGGCAGGCAAAGCTGACTGTTTGACAGGCTGAATGAGATGGCCTGACCTGGGGTTGAGGTGAGATGCTCACATTGTCTGTAGATTCTCCGAGTACAGCTCATGACTGGAACTGAAAAGATGTGCACATAGCAGCGGATCCTGTGTGTGAGCAGCTTAGAGGAATTGTTAACTCAGGTGCTGCTCCACAGCTAGAGTGGATGTAGGCTTTGCCTTGTTCTCCTTGTTCTGGAAGATGCTTTTCCTGGGGTAGACCTGTAGAGTCCTTCTGCTCTCTGGTTCCTCTCCTGACCTTTGTTGAGGTACCACTCCCCTTTCCCACCGCCATGATTACACTGCACACCTTGCTTCCATGCCTGACACACACCAGAATTATTTCTTAGTTTTCCTTCTCTGTCAGAGATATATAGGCTCCTTGAGTTGAGTATGTGCTTTGTCAGATGAGCTGTAGCACATAAAATGCATGCATGAAGTAGAACATGCGTAGATATTACCATTGCTGGAAGACAGCATGAGGAAGGCTAGCTAGGTCTGCAGTGTGTTATTCACTGCTGGGCTTCTGTTTGGCCTTCTGAACTCAGGACTTATCACATTGTGCCTTCAGGGATTTTCACAGGTCTCTGGCCTGGTGGTACAAATTTAACACTGTTTCTGGTTGCTGCCACCTTGTTTTGTTTTCTTTGTTTTATTTTTTGTGATAACTTAAGTCCTTTGGATTTACAATTACATGTTTGCAAAGTGGACTGATTGCTTTGAAGCAGTGATATATATTTAATTTTAGTACCTGGAAAACAAGTCACACAGGAACCTTGCCTCTGCCCTTTCCTAGAAGAATCTTCAGTAAGGACAGTGAAAACAGGACACTGTACACTTGGAGAAATTGTAGCAGGTTGTCATGCAGCTGTACTCTGACAATCACTTGTGCTGTTCACTCGCTCTAATTATGCACTATGTGGCTTCGGTACTTTATTTTATATGAGTGAGATGGGAGGAAAGAGTGAGGTTTGCCTTCCAGGTTAGGGGACTGTGATGTGATCACATGCCTCAAGAGGGTAAATATGCGCTGCTGTGGGGTGCAGGTAAGACCTGTACATTGAAAGTTGTATGGGTGCTTCTCAGTTCACTGGGGCTTAAAGATAGCTCATTATCTAAGCCTTCCTAAATACCCACGGAATCAAAGTGTTGAGGAAATTGGAACAGAAATCAGAAAAGATACTTCCTAATGTGTAACAATCTCACTGCTTCAGGTACAGGATGTTGTTCCAATAACCAGTTATGACACAGCGGGTTCCTTCCTTCTCCTGGGATGCAACAATGGATCGATATATTACATAGGTGAGCATCAAGCATGCTTTATATGTGAGGACACAGAGACCTCACCCTCTGGAATTCTGACTACATGTGTTCTTGTCTTCAGACATGCAGAAGTTCCCATTACGGATGAAGGACAATGACCTCCTTGTCACTGAACTCTATCATGACCCCTCCAATGATGCCATCACTGCACTGAGTGTTTACCTCACCCCTAAAACAAGTCAGTACATGGTCAGCCTTGGAGGCGCTTGAGACTGTGTAGATTTCTGAGTGTACTGTTCCAGAAGATGCCTTGTAATGAAGGAATGCTGAGAAATCCTAACATGTTAACATGTGCCTGGGCACAGACCATGTGCTTGAATGTGATGTTTGTATATGGTATCATTTTACTGATTTTGTTGCACAAGATACTCATCAGCGGCTTTGTAGTTCTGCTTTCTTTAATCATTACATAACACACTGCCTTTGGACTGTGCTCTTAGGTGTCAGTGGGAACTGGATTGAGATCGCCTATGGTACGAGCTCTGGAGCTGTGCGAGTGATCGTCCAGCACCCAGAGACAGTTGGGTCAGGGCCGCAGCTCTTCCAGACCTTCACAGTCCACCGAAGCCCTGTCACCAAGATCATGCTGTCCGAGAAGCACCTGGTGTCAGGTAAAGTAGGACTTGCAGACACTTCCTGCTGTCTGTTCTCCTTTTTGAGAGAGAGGAAGAGGAGTGGCTTATGCTGGGCCTATGACTAGAGAGGTGTGGCTTTCACTTCCTCAGTGTGATATACTGTACATAAACTTAGGAAATATCATTTCTCTGCTTACTTTTAGATAATTCCTTCTCATGGCAAATTTCATTTTAAGATACATTTCAGATCACTGCTGAGAAGATTTCTGCTTCAAAATTTTCTAAGTTTGAACTTCAATGTAATTTTATTTGGTTATCTTCAATTTTAAGCTAAAGTTGTAGACATATATTTTGGTAGTTGATTACCTTGTAAAACATTAAAAATTCATAACAATATATAAAAGTATTTGAATAAAGTAACATTTTATGGATTTATAGTTTCCCATAATCACAAAACTTAAAATATTAAGATAATGAAGTAAATAAAATATTACATGTTAATTTATAGCTTAATCTGAGCCACATTTCTGTTGAAGAAAGTTACGCAAGGAATTTCTAGATGATTTCCAGATTTGGTGACATTTCAGTTACGAGTTGTCTGTGCAGTTGCTTTTGAGGGCCCTGCCCTCTGTGGTGTCATAAGCATCATTTCATGTTAGCTGTGTTTATTTGAACAGTACTAAATGATTTTGTGGTTTTTACTGTTCTCAGTGAATGCTGGGCAGAGCTGGGTACCTACCCATGATTGAGTGACTAGCTTAACCTCTGTCAAGTACCTCATGAGTCCACAGATGCCTTTCATACCTGTGTGCTTTTATGAAGCAGTGCTCACCCGATACTATCCAATATTTATCAATACCATACATGCCAGTCATGCTCTGACTTTTCCTCTCTGTAACTACCTAGAGTGTTGAAAAAGCATCTGTCCTGTTCCTGTGTTTTATGTATTATGTTCAACAGGCACCCCAAATCAAATCTGGACAAAGTAGAGATTTTTATGATTGATAGAGAACTAAGAAGCCACCATAACGTACAGTATCATCTATTTACTTACACTCAGAATTTAGGGTTTTCCTGGGTTTCTTTTGACCTGAATGCACCCAATTTATTTTTAAATGGTCTTTGCTGCCATGTGTGTTGCAGAGCTGAACAGTTCTGTTGCCTGCACCTAGTGACTCAGTCATTTCTCTCCCAGGCTACTGCAGCTCCTGGGCAGCTCCTCCCAGGTCCTGTAGAAATACAATCCAGATGGAGTCCCACTGGCTTTCCTAGCCCGTTTAAAACATGTGATGCCAGCTGTCCTGTGTAGCTTGCAGTCTAGGTTTATCCATCTAAATTTTGGATCATGAGACTCTTGGCTGTTGACTTTTCTAGCTTGTAAAAATGCCTTGGACTTTATCACTCCTGTTCATTTGTTTGACATGCTTAGGCTTCCACATACTTGTTTGATTGTACTGTCTTAGGGCTCACACACTTCTTCAGAAGAGCTCCCAGCTTGTGTAATGCTAGCCTTGTCTGCTAGAGGCTCCTGTGTGTTCTTCACAGGCTTACTGTGTGATTGTTAGCTGTTTGTCTATCTATTATCTGCCTCCTAGAAGATAAGTTCTGCAGCTGAAGAACTTGTGTTCTCCTCTCTACTCTCAGCGCCTGAGTGTAGCTCTTCCTTTACGCAGAGATGTTGGAGTGTTGTTTGCTGTGTGACCTTATGATACTTTAAGCTCTTAGCTGTGCTATGCTGGTTAAAGGCAGGGTTTGAGATCCTCATGACTGCTGTTGGTGGCTACGTTAGTGTAGCGTGTGATGCCAAATCACTGTATAAAATATGTTATATTTTAATATGGAATGTTACATGGAGGTCTGGATAAGTAAGTTTGTCAAGAAAAATGCCTAGTTTAAGCACAAGTCGAGTGTTCTGTGTTCTCAGCCCTTTGCCCCCTGGTGGCTACTGACATAAGTGCAACTGTGTGCTTCTGTAGTGTACTTCTAATGTATAAAATGAGGCTTCACAGGATGGTGTACGTGCAAGGTTCTGCCACAGACACTTGGATCATCCAGAATTGTTTTAGTTACTTGTCTTCTCAGTCCTGCTAAGCTTGGTGAAGTCAGGGGGCCATTTCTTATGAGACTGGTTAAACACCTTACTGTGCTACCTGTACTTCACTACAGGCCTGGAGAACTGAGCATTTCCTTTCTACTGAAAAGTACAGAGGGGTTATTTGTTGGTGTTCACCAAAGTTACTTTCTAAAGGTTCTGTATAGAAGTTTTACGCTACTAGTATTTACAGATGTTTTCTAAAATCATTACACATGGCAAGTTAGTTTTGTTTTTTTCATGTTAAGCCAAACAAAAAAGTACTTCCTGTCTAAATCGTTTTATGTTTTGGGGTATATCTTTGTAATAAGCCTGTCCATTTAGAACAAAATGTCGGTAGAAGATAGGAAATACCTCACTATTTGGTATTTTTAGTCAGAAATTAAATATATCCTGGAGCCGTGGAGAGGTCTTCATGCTTAGGGATGCTGTTCTCTTCCAGAGGACCTGAGTTTGCTCTCAGCACTCATATCAGATAGCTCCTAACTGCCTGTAATTCCTATCCCAGGGGACCTGACACCCTGCTAGTCTTTGAGGGTAGACACACGTGACATGACAGACGATCCCATTAAAAATGTATTCAGTGTTGTGGCGAACGCCTTTAATTCCAGAACTTGGGAGGCAGAGGCAGGCAGTTCTCTGTGAGTTCTAGACCAGCCTGCTGAGTTCCAGAACTACACAGAAAGACCCTGTCTCATAACTCTCCCCCAAATAAATGCAAATAATAATAATAGTTATTATTATTATTAAAAAGTTCAAGTAAGATATTTTAAAAGCCTAATTGGAATATGTTTATTGATGCATACTTTTTTAAAAATAGAAAAAATGCCCAGCTCTAGTATAGACTTTAATGTGACTATAAATGAGTAATAAATAACTGGCTCCTATAAAGTATTTGAAAAGTGCTCATCACCAGTTCTTAGCCATTCCTAGCTTAGGTGGGTTGATGTCTGAGTGACATAAAACACTTCTCTCTCAAACTTTCCTACATTTATGTCTTAGCAGCTTTTGCCTTTGGTTTCATTGTTGGTTTCAAATGAGATCTTGCCGGCCTGCACTTACTGTGTATCCTAGTCTGGCCTGGGGCCCTGGCTCCTGCTGTTTTTACGGGAACTCACAGGCTTACTTCAAGAACTTATTTGCAACAAGAGAATTATATTTGGTTCTCTTATTTCAAAACAGTATTATTATTAGATTGTTTATTGGTCTTGTATGCA
Organism: Sigmodon hispidus; assembly: GCA_004025045.1. Taxonomy (NCBI): domain Eukaryota; kingdom Metazoa; phylum Chordata; class Mammalia; order Rodentia; family Cricetidae; genus Sigmodon; species Sigmodon hispidus. The sequence continues at coordinate 22,052 of PVIH01006184.1, read as the reverse complement.
TAGTGTGTATGTTTTGCACATGCCATAGCCCAAGTGTGCAGGTTAAAGGGCACCTTACAGGAACCAGTTCTTACCTTTGACCATGTGGGTCCTGGAAAGGGAACTCAAGCTGTCAGAGTTGGTGACAAGTGTCTACCTGCTGAGGCGTCTTCCCAGCTCCAGTTCTTTCTCTTGTGTTGACTGGACACAAATGGAGTACAATTTTAAGATAAATGTGATCTGCCTTTTTAAATGTACTATGATCTGCTTCATGTAGAAGAAGCTGAAATGTTTCAGAGTGGTGTTGTGACACTCTGTGTTCTTTCCTAGTGTGTGCCGACAACAACCATGTCCGCACTTGGACAGTGACACGGTTCAGAGGGATGATCTCCACTCAGCCAGGCTCCACTCCTTTAGCATCATTCAAGATCCTGTCCTTGGAAGAGACAGAAAGCCATGGCAGCTATTCCTCTGGAAATGACATAGGTAGACATCTTCAAAGATGGAAGTCCAGGACTGGGATTGTCATGGGAATTTTTGTGTTTTCATTTTGAAAGTCATTCAAACAAAATAAATTTTTATGCGTGTGTGTGTGTGTGTGTGTGTGTGTGTGTGTGTGTGTGTGTGTGTGTACACATGTGTGCGCATGCATGTGCGCACATGTGAGTGTAGGGTGGGGCTGTAGGAAGACCTCAGGATGATGCTGACACAGGATTTTTACTGGCCTGGCACTTACCTAGTAGTCTAGATTAGCTGGCCAGTGAGCACCAAGGATCTGCGTGCCCACCCCCCAACTCAGTTCTCCGTGTCCTATAGTACCATCCCGTCCCCCACCCTCCCCAACCCTGCTTCAGCCTGGCTTTTATCCTGTGGACCCATGTCTCTGTGCCGCACTGATGCAGCTTTCTTCCCAACCCCTGTAGTTTTCTTATTAGTTCTGTGAATTCACAAAATTACATTATTAAAACACTTTATTATTTAAGAAGTTAACATAAACAATTTTCTCTTATTAGCATTTCCTCCCTTAAATGTTGTTATCTTCAAATGCTAACCAGCTATTTTTATTTGTAACTAAAACTGTGCATAATTAAATCTTGGCATTTCTTTCGTTTTTAACAATTATTGAGAATAAAATTGAAGCTGGGAAAAAAGTCAAAGTTGTTATGGAATTAGAATTGTTTAGCCAGCATGTGCACAGCATGTACTCTGGTTCCAAAAAAGTGACATGGTTAGCCTGATTTTCAGTCTGCATACTATTCATCTGTAAAATGGGGATGATTCTTATGTAGCACCCAGGAACCATCATTTACTATCTAGCAATGAAGATGGCACTGATCCTCTTGTGAGTGAGTGTGCCTGTGCATGTGAATTGAAGGCAGGGGTTGTAACTCGATGTCATCCTGTTTCCTCAGCATGTGAGCAACAACTAAGAGTTTGTTATGTGGAAGCTTATTGTGTGCCACATACTTTTTATGTAAAGCTTCTATTAATGAGTGTAATACAGAAACAATTTGTAAACTCCCTAGGTTTTCATGGTAGGATTTTGAGTATTCCCTGCCTTGCCCAGTATAATAGGGGGGATAATTGAGTCATTATGTTAAAGAAGGGTGTATTTTTATTTTATATGTGTGGGTGTTTTTCCTACATGGATGTATGTACAGCATGTTGGATGACAGAAGAGGGCGTCTTACCCCTTAGAGCCTCATGTGCTGTGAGCTCAGATCCTCTACAAGAGCAGCAGCTTCTGTTAACTCTGGAGTCATTCATTGCTCCAGCCGCAAACAGGCTGAACATCCCTAGTCCAGAAGTTTGCTTCCTGGTCATCTAAAGCTACTTGGTCCTGTGTGAAAAGTGGAAAATACTGCACTGTGAAAATTGCTTCCCTTCATTCCGTTAGATCTTTGTTTACACTGATGTCCTGTCCTCAAGGTGTCTCATTATGGATGTGAAAATTACAGAAGTCAAAACACTCTAGACCAAAGAATTCTTCATCCAGGAGCTGTGGACGATGTGCTACTAGGCTCCCTATGCAAGGGCTTGCTTGGTGGTAGCTGCTGATGTTTTTCCCTGTAACTTGATGCAAAATTACTTCTTTTGCTATGAGTCTTAAGAAAATAGAAACATTGAAGGAGCAGTGTGGTTGATAGAGGCTTCTGATTACTTAAATTCTTTTAAAAAGCATTTTATTACATTGTGTGTTTGTATGCAAGTATGCATTCATGTGCTTGTGCACGCTCTTGCTGAAGCACACAGATAAGAGAATAAATTACTAGAATCAGTTCTCCTCCGCTGTGTAGGTGCTGGGAATCAAACCCAGGCCATCAAGCTTGGTGACAAGTGCGTTTAACTGCATCTCACTAGCCCCATGGCATTCTGTTTATTCAAGTTACACTTGAAAAGATGTTAAATGTTTGCATGTAGGCTTTCAAAATGAGTAAGAATGATGAGGTGACTTTGTTTAGATCTTCTGTTGCTCCTTTTGGAGCTAGAGATCTAGTCCATATTCTGAAGTGTTTTCTAAGTTGTCAGAATCTAAGCATATTCTTAAACATTCTGGAACTAATACTGCAAATCCTTAAGGAATGATCACCTTCAGCTTATAAATCCTTAATGCATAAAATACAATTTTGAAGTATTGTGGGACTGAAAGATGGCATAACAGTTAAGAGTGTTCCCTGCTCTTCTAGAAGCCATAATTTGAGTTCCCAATATGCACTTAGGGCAGCTTCTTGGGATCCAATGTCTTCTCCTGGCCTCTGTGGGTTTGTACCCACATGTAGCTCAGTAACACACACATATACACCACTACACCCAGATCACTCAGACATACACACATAGACATTCACACAGATACCCTCACACACTCACAGATATACTCTATACACAGAAAGAAATGACTTTTAAGTATTGTGTATTTCTGTTGTAATATTTAATGCAGATCGACGTGCTTTTGTTATTTTGCTTGTGTATAACTTCGAGTTAGGGCTTGTACCACAACAGGCATGTCAGTTGTTTGGGGAGAGTGTTGTTAGTGTTAATGTGCTTTTAGAAATGAAACCATTTCTCATTCCCATCTGACCTTTCTGTTTCCTGACGCAGGGCCTTTTGGAGAACGAGATGATCAACAAGTGTTTATCCAGAAGGTTGTTCCCATCACTAACAAACTGTTTGTCAGGCTGTCATCAACTGGAAAAAGGTAACACTTTCCAAAAAGACATGTATATTTAGAAGTTGCCTTTGTCTCCCAGAATACAAGTGCAGTTTGTTAGCAGTGGAGGAGTGTACCAGAAACACATTGAGACAGGATTTCTGTGTAAGTTAACAACCAGAGTTCTAGACTCACTGACAGTCGTCACAGACCCTAGAACACCATAGGGAAAAAGGAAAATTTTAAACATTTCCCATCATGCACAAATGTTATATACATTACTGTTATATACAATAACTATACATTGTTATTATATACATTGTGTCTCAGATGGGACATTAAAGATTTTCTGATCGTGTCTACAACGAATAAAAGTAAGGTCATCATTGCCTGATGATCATGTGACCTGTGGAACTGCCATAGCTCCCAGTTAGCTCCAAATGTCTCAGTTCACATTTGTCCTCACTCTCCCATGGAATGGCCTGTCCACTGTGCCCTGCCCTTGTGTGGGCAGAGGCACCACTCTGATCTTGAGTGCTGTTGGGACTTTCTTTTCTGCCTTTGTCTTCAGAGATGATTTTTTTTTTTTTTTTGGTCTAATTTTAATGGTGATCACAATGATTTTAGGCAGACAGATGTACTAAATTCTAATGCTACCCTTGATTAGCTATATAAATTCAACTTGAGAGACCTCATTGTTTGCCTGACCGATTAAGGGTTCGCTGTCTGGAGAGTGTGCCTTACAGTTCAGTGACAAAACAGAAGCAGAAGTCCTTACAGTGGCTGACTGCAGTGGACATTGTAGAAATGAGCTTTTTGTCATTTTGCCTCACTTTGAAAATGATTATCCCTAGTTTTGCTTTTTGTTTTCCTGCATGCCAGACAAGTGAGCAAGTAAAAGTCCTGGTAATGGTCATTAAGCAGACAGCATTTCCTTTCAATGTTGCTGGTGTGGTTGATGTTTCTAATGTTCTCTGTTTGCCTCACTTTGGTATGTTTACATGCTGTTTTCATGAATATACTCTGAGATTAGATAGGTTTTAATTTCATCAAGAAATGACAAGATTTCATCAAGTCAATAGTAATTAATGACTGAATTCTAGAAAATGACTAATATGCCTAAACCATCCCACGGATTGTGTGTGTGTTCTTAGAAAACGAATTCAGAGTTTATACTGAGGTTAATATGCACACAGTGCAGAAGCTGCCAGCTGTTTATTAAGCTGGACTCCAGCTCTGTGTAATACATTCCATTTCATCCATGTTCCATTTTATCATCCCCTTCTGGATTTTATTTCAGAAAGTTTTCTGAGTAAGATGGATTTATTATCTAGAAGGAGAATATAGTAACAGAGCAGTGGAAGTTGTTGCACAGAATTGAGTTGATCCTTTTGTGTGTAAGTCCACTGACAGTTCAGAGCACTGGAGACAGAAATGGAAAGGAGTTGACAGTGAAATAAGTCAGAAAGCAATCCTATAGAAATAAGGACCCCATCTCATGGCGGAAGACCATGGCAGACGATATTTATTCTCATGCATATAGTAACACTGGTTTTTTTAAAAAAATTTAAGTACAAATATAAATAAATGTCAATCAATACATGAATAATAGTAAAAAAAAGATTGTCCTAAAAAAACAAAAACAAAAAAATGATTCCACATTCATTGGAGGTTTTTAAAGTCCTAGAGCCTGGGACTGGAGTGATGGCCGCTGCCTTTGCAGAGAACTTGGGCTCGGTTTCCAGCAACCCTGGTGGCAGCTACAACATCTCTAACTCTAATTGCGGGGAGTGCCTTTTCTGCCCTCCTGGGGCACCAGACATACATACAGGCACTCACACAGATGTATCTTATTAATCTTCAAAGTTCTTCAAACTGAAATAAAGGGGAAATCACTTAATCTGCTAACATCTTTAAAAGTGGTCATAGCAGACCTTACACAGAGGAAACAGTTAAGTTTATCCCGGGTGGGAGGGATGACTCCAGCATGTGTAGCCTGTGTGCCCGACAGGACTGGCTGCTTCATTGGCTGTGCCCACTGGGCTTCATCTACACCCCAGTGGCATGGATATCCTTCCTCTCTCCCCTGCCTGTCCCTTGTCTGTCCTGTCTTTTTCACTGCTTTACCTGTACACACATCTGGAACTTTTGTGGGTATACATTGTAAAAGCTTGTGTGTAAACTTTAGTGATTTTCTTTTTAACATCAGTATATTTTATGTACTTCTATTCCCCTTTTTCTTTTTCTCTCCCTTCTGAAGACTTCCTCATTCCCAAGATAGCTTTTGTGACTAAATCATATCTCTTTCTTTTAGTTGAGACATTTTTCTCATTCAGAAAAGCAAAACTTGATTTTTTCTGTCAATTCTCTTTGACCATTTTAAAGCCATTTGTGTGGCTTTGAAAATAAGAACTTAATGAATCATTTCAATTATACGATGTATGTAATTGCTTCCTTGTATTTACAGCCATCCTGTCTTTGCAGGATATGTGAGATCCAGGCTGTTGACTGCACTACAATATCCTCATTCACTGTGAGAGAGTGTGAGGGCTCCAGCAGGATGGGCTCACGGCCAAGGCGATACTTGTTCACAGGCCACACAAATGGCAGCATCCAGATGTGGGATCTGACCACAGCTATGGACATGGTCAACAAGAGTGAGGACAAGGGTAGGTAACCACACAGCAGGATGTGTGTGTCACAAGCTGACTTTTGACCTTGGACTTCAATGACTGTTTCTCTCCTAAGATGCAGGTGGCCCCACGGAGGAAGAGCTGCTCAAGCTGTTGGACCAGTGTGACCTGAGCACATCCCGCTGTGCTACCCCCAACATCAGTCCTGCCACGTCTGTGCTTCAACACAGCCGCCTTCGAGAGTCCAACTCCAGGTGGGTCAGAGTCCACATCCTAAGTGGACTTGATCTCTCTGAGGATAGTTGTCTTATGCTGTAAGCATACAGTTGTAAAAGCTATGATTTTCAAAGTACAGTTTAAAGTCAGATTAGTTGATACTGAATTATTCAAATATTAATAGATTATTATTTGTATGCATAGCATGTTCTTTACATAGGAAAACATTTTAAACTTTTATTGAGTTTGTTCTTTGACAGTTTTATACATGTATAATGTGCAAAGAAAAACAGTGTGTGGTCTTTTGTGTATGTGGCGTGTGTTGTGCTTGACTGAACTTCATACATGCCAACCTGCTTTTACCACTGAGCCTGGCTCTTACCCCTCTTTGCTTTTTAACTTTCTTTGGAATTTATTAGTTACTTTTATGTTGCTGTGATAAAACACCATAACCAAAATAATTAATAGAAGGAGTTTATTCAGTTATTTTCATTATTTAATATGCCTATCTATATAAGAACAGACTAACTACAACTATTGTTAAATTTGAAGCTGTGTTTACCAAGTTCCTCCCTTTAAGATATCCTCAATGGTGTATCGTTTTTAAGAAATTTCAATACAAATGTGTCTTTTATATAGTAATAGATGTTGATAAATAGATAATAAAATAAATAAATGAATAAGTTTTTTAAAAAGTTTATTTTAGCTTTAGATTCCAGAGAGTTAAGAGTCTGTCACGGTGGGAAGAATGGCAGAAGGCGACAGGCAGCAGGCATGGCAGTAGGTTTCAGGCAGCAAACAACAATCATGGTGGCAGGTAACCGGCATGGTGGCTGGAGCAGGAGCCTGAAGGCTCATATCTTGAACCACAATCACAATGCAGAGAGAATTAACTAAAAATAGTTCAAGGCTTTAGATACCCAAAGGCAGCCCCAGCGACACATTCCTCCCCTTCCCCTAACACCACATTTCCTAAGTCTTCAGAAATAGCATCACCAACTGGGGACAAAGTGTTCAAATGCCTGAAGCTATGGGGGACAGTTATCATTTCAACCACTGCAGGAAATGACTGGCAGCTGGGGTGCCATTATGCAATCAGCAAGTAATCCCCTCCCCCATATATATGTGGAAATTTGTTGGAATGACTTACAGGCTGCTGTTCAACAGTGGCTATCTGAATGGAAAGTCCAAGAATCTAGTAGTTGCTCAGTCTCATGAGCTGGATGTCTCAGCTGCTCTTCTGTATGTGCTTGAATCCCAAAGAAGTAGACTTCAGTGCCAGTGAAGGAATGATGTGTTGACAAGAAAGCAAGCATCAAAGAATGAACCCTTCCTTCTTCCCTGGTCCTTATGTAGGCTTACAACAGAAGATGTGGCCCCATTAAAGGTGTGCCTTCCCCTCAAGGTCTGCATTAAAGGCATGTGTCTTCCTGCCTCAAGATCCAGATCAAAAGACTGTCTTTCAGCCTCAAAAATCTAGATCACAAGTGTACCCTCCATTTCTAGATTATAGTTTATTCCAGTTATATAGTCAGTTAACAACCAAGAATAGCCATCACACTTGCTCTGAATTAGGAAAATCACATACCAATTGGATACTTTGTGGAGTTTTTGTTCTTACTACTCAGGTTCAGTGCTAATCAAAAGTGGCTAAATGATATTAAATTTAATATTTATTTAATTTAATGCCTTAATTTCATATTAAGGCATTGTGTACTTAGTATAATGAAATACTTTGCCTTTCCCAATCATATTGATAAAAAATTTCAAATTTTGAGAATCCAAGGTCCAAATAATTGAATTACGTTGATTTCTTATTGGTTTTAGAATCTACTTTCCTTTTTTCTTGCTATTCAAAACTTTTGCTTCATTGTGACTGTATGTATCATATTACTTATATTGGTAATTATATGTGATATGGTCTATTTGACAAATACATTCTTATAGGAAGGTGTGGATTGTATTTTTTATTTTTTATTTTTTTTTGATGTTTTAGTTGGCAGTTCAACTGCTGAGGTATGCTCCTGAGATCTTGAAGTAAAATCATAACTGGCACTTTTAAACTCTGTCTTTCAGCCTTCAACTCCAGCATCATGAAACCATCCATGAAGCAGCCACTTACGGCGCCACACGGCCTTACCGAGAGAGCCCTCTGTTAGCCAGAGCTAGGAGGACTGAGAGTTTCCACAGCTACAGAGACTTCCAGACACTTAATCTCAACAGAAACTTAGAGAGAGCTGTCCCAGAAAATGGTCACACAGTTCCAACCCAGGCTGAAGTGAAAGACGCAGGGGGAGAATGCAGTATATCTGAGAGGAAGTCCCCTGGGACAGAGCTAAGACGTGTGAAAGAGCTAGATGGTCGGTCAGAGGTGCACAGAACAGCTGATAGTTTGTCAGAGTCCAAGAAAAGGCCATCAGAGGATGAAAACGAGCATAAAGTGGAGTTACGGAAGAAAGGATTTGAAGCAGGAGGGTTCCTTGGAAGAAAAAAGGTTCCCCATCTGGCATCCTCACCAAGTACTTCCGATGGAGGGACTGACTCTCCTGGTACGGCATCCCCATCTCCAACAAAGACCACTCCGTCACCTCGGCACAAAAAGAGCGATTCCTCAGGCCAAGAGTACAGCTTGTGAACTCACCAAAGTGCATGATAGTTTTGATAAATTTAATGAAAAACAAATTTCCCTGGTTTTAGTACATTGGCTTTTACATCATACTCTATAGGATAGAAGCTGACATGTTTAGTGTTTTCTGGGCTGCCTCTCCTGAGGCAGGAGCAGAGCATGCTCTCCTAAGGGGGCACAGAGCTGCCTTCCTCCATAGCTCAGAAGTGGCCCTAGTCTGGCAGGCACGAGTGACAGCAGTTTGTAAGCGGGAGTCGTTTCCATGTTCCCGCCCTGCTGTTTTGTCCCAGCACCACAGTGGTGCCCTTAGAGCATGGGAGGCCGCAGGCCATGCTCCTAACCTTAATGTTAGTCACAGAATCTTCTTGTGATTGAAGTGTTTACTAGATTCTTGATGAGGTGCTATGTCGTGAAAAAGGTCTCATGTAACTCAGAACACTATTACTGGACCCCAGGTTCCACTGTGCACTATGTCTTTAGGGATGTTTTATTTTGTTGTGGTCATTTTCTGATTCTTGTTATTGGAAGATAATGCAGCATGCATCACCTGTGTTTGGTGCCTGAAGTCTCCAGTGGGAACAACTGTCTGTGTTTGAATAGGTAAAATAATGACAGAGGGGAAGCTTGGTGTCCCGAGGGGCAATTCTGCATTTGCTGGCCAGCCCTACCTTATGGGAGCCACTGTGTTTCTGCAGTGTCTCATGGGATTGAAGTTCTGGATTTGAGGTTAAAGGCTTCCATTTGTAACTGTTGTTCAGACTTTATTTTGAGCTCTGGGGGCAAAAGAATTTTTATACATTTTCTTCATTTAATCAGAATCGGTTTACACATTTCTGCAAATGGAGAAAATGTAAATTTAGACCCATGAGCATTTACTAGTAAATGATGTATAATTCCCATTCCCAGAAGTATAATGAAGTTGGGGAAAAGATTCTTTAAAATTAACTATATTGTCAATGGTTTCACAAAAAATTCCCTTGTATTTATTTGTCAATTAAATCAAGTGAGAAAGGTTAAGGCAGTGTGTCTTCAGTTATTCAAGGAACACTGTCCTGGCAAAGCTGTGCCCACGTGTTTGTAAGAAAGAAGTATGTTTACCACATAAGAAGACCACTAGGGAAGAAGGGAAGTTGGTTGGAACTAAAGTTTCACAGAAAGATGGTATGAACCTTAGTCCCATCCTGGCAGTTTGAAGCCAGCCTGGGCCACATCATTAGCTTCTGCTCAAAGACATGGAAGAATAACTTGTTTAAAGCATGGATTATAGCATTCTGCAGGTCTAGCCTTGTGACTTCCGTCTACAGGAGAGCTGGGTTCCACTTGTCTAGATCATTATGCCTACACTGTCAGGGTTGTGACTCAGAGGACAATAATGAAACATATCTGTATACTCTGCAGCAAAAAGGAAAAAAAAATCATGTTCTAAGTTCTTCTACTGAGTGGGGTAAGTATTGTTCTCATCTCACAGTGAAGTTGAAGACCACAGAGGGTAAAACTTAGCCAGTGGCTGAGCCAGTTTTTGGACAGAGGTCTCTGAAAACCTATAGTGTCCTTCTTGGGTTTCTCATCAGGATTGGCTCCATTCCAAACTTGTGACTGTGAGTATCTGGCAGTAGACGCACTTAGGAAGGGAATCACAGTTAATTTTAGTGTACGTTGGTTCAGGACATCATTACATTCTAGTTTCTTAGTAGGTATGCCTCTGACAGTTTTTAAGTGTAACTTGGGATTGCTAGAATATTCTTTCATAAGTATATTAAACTTAGTTCACATTTAAGTATCTATTCATGCCATCTTTAGGAACATCATGACATGTTATTTTCTCTGTCCTTTGTTTTTTTCACCTGTTGTAGTATTTTTATGTGGGTTCTAGAGTAGCATAACATACTCTAACAGACCTGTAAATGCCTAGGTTCTTTATTGTAGTTCCTGGTGAGGGAGAGGTAGACAGGAAGGAAGAAGTCTTCCTGACATGGTGACTTCTTGTTCCCAGAAGACAGTGGGAGGAGAAATGGCCCGAAGGCCTAGGGCAGGTTGTCTAGGTAGGACAGACAGGAAAGGGGAGGACCCAAGGGCCTTAAAAAAAATACAACCTAGGGGCTGGAGAGATGGCTCAGCGGTTAAGAGCACCGTCTGCTCTTCCAGAGGACCCGGGTTTGATTCCCAGCACCCACGTGGCAGCTAACAACTGTCTGTAGTTCCAGTTCCAGGCAAACACCAAGGCAAATAAATTAAAAAAAAAAAAAATACAACCTAGAGTCCATTCAGCAGATTCCCAGACTTTTGGTCCCTTTCAGTCTAAAGGGATAAAGGTGTTCTGTTTTCCTGGCAGCTGGGTGTTCCCTGTTTTCCCAGATGAATTTTTTTGTCCAGCCCTAGGAAAGTGCTCAGTGATCCCCTAGACAGAAACCAGCACCTGTTACACTTCCTAGTGGACTTATCCAGGATTGAAATGGCATCTATGCAAGTATATATGACTGAAAACCAGGAAAAGGACCTGGAAGGTGCCCTTTTCTGCAGTGGCACGCTCCACATCACGACCAGCAAGGTCAGAGTCCCCAGGTAGCACTCCCCTCCACCTACAGAAGGAATAGTGGGTTGGTAGAGTGGATGTACTTTTTATCTTGTGACTGGGTGGGGACTTCTGCTACTGCTTAGCCAAGAAGCAAGCATGCTTGACCCCAATAATAATAATAATATTGATCATATTTCTGATGCAGAATAATGGGGAAAGGCGAATTCCTCCCTGGGTATGCATGGAGAATGTTACTTGGGTTGTCATATTTTAAGGTGCGTGCAGGCACCTGGGTATGGGCTGGCTCAACAAGAAGAAACATGTTCAGCTTTCTGTTTCTTGGGCCATTAAGTGCTTAGTTTTCTGACAGCAGAGAAAGTGGGTCCAAGCTTGCTTTACCAGGTGAAGAGTTCCTGCAATTCCAACTGAGGCCACTAGGAGGGAGGAGGTAAGGTCCTGTCTTTACATCTTGGCACCCACAAGGGCTCTAGCTGTCTGTCCAGAATGTGGCCTGGATGATGACAGCTCTGACTGTACACACACACACACACACGTGTTATTTAGTCACTACGGATGTAGTTTGGATTCAACTTTCTTTTATTAAGGTGCCATTATTACACAACACTGTCTTTGAAACCAAACAATTGCCATGGCATCAATTGATCCAGCTTGCACAGATCATCACAGGTAGGTTTCTTCATGTTATTATGTCCCATAAGAAAGCTAGAAAGCATAAGGTACAAGGGTCCAGGCAATTTATATATGTATATAACAGGTCAGAGTTCAGTACATTGATGGCAAACTTGTTCTTAAATCAATAGAATTATTGATCTACTCTGTAGCAATTACAAGGACTGGCTTAAAGAACAAAATCATATCTAATCAGAGTTTGTCTCCCCCCACCTCCAAGCTTTATCTAAATATTACTCAGTAGTTAGAAGACCACTGACATCAGTCTGGTACTTTGACATGTTGGGGAACCATGGTTGGGAGACTAGTGTGGTCAGAGGGACTAAAATGGAGGATATTTCCCCTCAAGGTCAGCTAGGTCCCTTGGACCTCTGAGGTATAACTGCAGGGAATCACCTGTTCTCTTGTTCAGGGAGCCAATGGAGAAGGCATCCAGTCAGCTCAAACCAGTGTTGAGTCTACAGAGAGGCATGTCAACCCAGGGAAATCTCCATGCTTCCAAATAAAGCCATAGTCAAGCAGGGGTTTTGACTTACCCTCACAGAGATGGAACAACTGAGAGAAGAAAGGCCAGAGGTTCCTCAAGCCCCAGTGACACCCGAGGACTGTCAGACCCTCATCTGTCCCTTTGCAGTTCAAAAGAAGTGATTAATTTTGGGTGCCTGCATGGTTCTAAACACACAGTAGAAAAGTATCACCAAAGACTCAAATGATTACTGCTTCCCTCAAACTCCGAGTGATCATACCCCCAGACATTAGGCTCGGTCCTCAGGAGGTGTTGGTTAGACAATATTTCTCGCTAATGGTTTGTTCCTGATCAGAAAAATGCTGCCCAGATGTAGGACCTCATGATCCTGGTTCGATTCAACATTATAGCACCTACCTGCAGCTTCGAGAGGCAAGCCCCTTGGCTATAACCTAAAATTATGTGAGATGAAATTTGGTAGACAGGCCAGTTCTGGTTCCATTTCAAAAGGTATAAAACTTTTGGCAAGACAGGAAAATGCATATTATTAGTGTACAGTCACTGTGGATTCCTGGCCACTTTAGCTGTGACTGGGTAGATGCGTTTAATCCTGCCCTATGCTTTGACACTGAGGGTGGCAAGTGTCTAGGAGCTGCGGTGCCACAAGTTTGCATAGTGATCATACCCAACAGTTCAGCACCCCATAAAGTCCAGCCTTAGACTGTCGGATCAGAGGAGTAAATAGCTACTTTTAAGGAAAATAAGCGAGTTGGTACACAAGATATTGTCACATGAACTCGGAACAATTTCCTAGAACTTTTAAGAGTGAAGGAGGTTTTTTAAATGTTGTTTTCCAGGAGCAGCAGATTCATATTTTATGAAATGTACTGATTGACTCACAGGTTTTAGTTTTGAAACAAGACCTGGGCTCAAGCAAAGATGTTCGGATTGTAACAGCCTGATTTGGATGCAGGAGCTGAGTCCTTACAACAGCTAGGAGAGCTGCTCGTGCTGCTTGCTCGCACCTGTGCGGTGGGAAGCTCTTAGCAGCCGCTCCAGAACTTCACCCAGTTGTTCATGCAGGGTTGGTTCTCTGCTTCCATGTGGAGCTGTGACCTCTAGTACAGATAATTGCATATAGGATTTTGTCATCCTAGTAGACTTGCTTGGTTTTAAACCAGTAACATCTCATTATACAGCATCTTGATATGGCCTGAATTATTTCTTTAATGAATTGTCATCCAGAGAACCACTAGGCTCTGTTGTCCACAAAATCAGCAATGCAAACATTTATTCCTTACAGTGGTGATCCACACCTTTAATCCCAGCACTTGGGAGGCAGAGGCAAGTGAGTTCAAGGTCAGCCTGGTCTATAAAGCCAGTTCCAGGACTGTTACACAGAGAAACTCTGTCTTGAAAAATAAATAATAATACCTTATTTGAGACAACCAGAGAAATAGTATTTCTTAGGTCTCTATTAGGAGTAATCAAAAAAATTTTAAAAGTTTCTTTATTAAATGTTTTTCAGCTTTTATGACATGTTGTGATAACTGGGAAAACCTAGGCACAGTGCATGTACTGCAGGTTTTCGTGTTATACCTTCCGTCCTTTACAGGTGGGTGTCGGTGAAGGCAGTGTGTTCCTTGGTTACCGAGCTGAAACCCTTGATGGCATTCATTAGTTCCTCTTCATCCACATACTGAAAAGTAAGCCAATCATCTGTTACAGTACTGTCAGTAATATTTATTCCTCAGAGCTACCACTTTCATATAAAACATGTTTAGTGAATTAAAGGCTTCCTATGTTCAACACTAGGATATGGTTTAAGACAGACCTTCCTTTAAATTTTCTTCATTAAAGGAGCCACATGCACACATGAGCTTCTAGCTAGAGAGTTACACTGTACAATATCTTAGCCTCTGTGAGCATTGTTTTATCTGTAGAGAAACTTTGGATCTGTGTATATGTAATATTTTATAAGATTTTATTTAAAAATAGTAAATGCCAGGACACACACTATTATGCCCTGTTGCTTCCTACTGTGTGTACTGAATTTATCAATAGGGTTAATGTTATAATTTCTTAATGACCCAGGAACTTTCAAGGTGTTGGCACTGTCACAGGATTCTAGGGACTCCTTCTGCACACTGCCCTTTACTAGAACTGACCAATAAGCAAACCACACATGCCCATTGTTTGCAGTGGTTACAGGTAAAACCTATGATCATAATCTCATAAAAGATGACTCATGTTCTTGAATAAGTCCGAGGCACCTCTGACCCTACTATCCTTTTAATGATGCTAACAGCTCTTCCTAGACTGCATGAAGATTATGTGAAACATTCTATCTACATCTTCTTTGTTACATTGAGTAGATTTCTGTTTTGTGTGTGAGGCAAGGTCTCATGTTTCCCAAGCGGTCATCTAGTTAAAGATGACCTTCAACTTTGGATCCTGTTGCTGGAGTTATAGGTGTGCACCACTGTGTTCCTCAGGGCTGGACCCAGGGCTTCACGCATGGTGAGCATTCTGAGCTGCAGCCCCAGGAAAATAACTTTTCAGAACAAGCATAGAGGATTTGAATAATGGCAGGAAAGAAGATCTGGAGCCAAGCAATCAATCCCTTTGCCATTGGTCAGAAAGGAAACCATAGAAATGGCCAACTTTCCAGTGAAGAGGAAGTACGGGAAACTTGGAAAGCAGTCGGGGACAGTGGAATGAAGGAGAACTAAGCTCTGCCAGTTTCTTCTCTAGCTGAACAGAAAGGCACTCCAGTAGATGTCTAGGGTGACAAAACAGGAGTGTTGATATAAATTCTACAGTGTTTATCCTCTCAGTCTCTAGGGAGCTTCAAAGCCAATCATTCATACTATTGAACTAAATTTATGAAAGACAGAGCTCATAAGTGGTGAATGAAAGCTGGTGATATGTCTCGGAGGTAGAGTACAGGTCGAGCATGCACAAAGAGCCCTGGGTTCAATCCCTGGTACTGCATGTCTGCTTTAAAGAGAGAAGTTGGAAGCATATGCCTATAATTCCAGCATTTAGGAGGTTGAGAAAGGAGAACCTTATTCAAAGTCATCCTGAGATGCATGTAACCTTGTCTCAATGGGTAAGAAATGAATGTATTTATCATGGCTTTCTAGGGTTTTTAAAGTAAACCAAGTGTTGCATTTTATACCTTAATTAGGTCAATTTTTGTTTATTTTGAGTGTTTTAGCATTTAGCAGGTCAACAAGCAGCTCCCACCCTGTTGACCAAACAGCAGCAGCAAGAGGATGAAGCCAGTTTACAACAATCTGGGCAGATACTATGTGGAGTGCTCAAGGGCAGCAGCCTGTGTACAGGAGGCAATCGACTGACTCACCAGTCCACTGCTGTGGCCCATAATTGTTTCCCAGAGTGAGTCATCTGTCAAGCCCTTCTTGTCTGGGATGTCCATAATCTGGCTGATACTGCGGTGGAGAGAGCCCTGGGAGTAGGTCTGGCTGATTTGGCTTTGACTTGGGATGCGCAATACAGACACACTTCGGCTGCTTCGAATACTCAAAGGTGTCCCAGACTGAGGGATTCTGGTATCTGCTAATCCCTGTAAAGAAAGCTGCAGTTGGAGATGGATGGTAACAGCATACTTGGGAACTGGAATCCACACATTGTGCCTGAAAGGAATGACGTTCTACTGCACTCATGTCCAGCTTTGGTGGCTATTGCTCCCAACCGGGCCAAGTGGGTGGGGCTTGATTAAGATGCTTTCTAACTACACATTGATGTGGAGCCTGCCTCTTGAACTCTCCCACCTTGTCAAAAGTGAACCATATTGTTCATGGTTGCCCACTAAGAGCAATATATTTCATTTTCAAAGTTCTGGATTGGGCTGAAGTGATCCTTCCCTTTCTCCTCTCCTCATATTTGCCTTCTAGGAATCTAGACTCCATAAATTATCAGCTCTGTCATTATCACCAGCAAAGCAAAATCTCTTCATAGCTATAATCTAAGATGTGCTCTTAAGGTAAATTCTAGCTGACTGAAAGATCCAGAGTTTTAGATTTAATGGCCCCATCAGTGAAATATTTCTGCTTCTCACTGAGCAGTCAATACATCATGCAAAAAGATCAGATGGCATCCATGCATCACACAGAGGTACCTCAAAGTGCATGGTGTAACTTTTTAGGGTGACATTGCTGGACACATCAGATATATCAGCCACAGAGTCAAACTGAGAAGAAAAAACAAATGGGTACATCAGTCTTTGTTTACTGCTGTTTTGAGGTTTTAGAGCCAAGAAGAACCCTTCACACAGCTCTATCACAGAGAAGAGTTTGAGCCACTGGTGAAAAACTGTTCTGAGGAGTGAATAGAGAGGGTGAATTCTAGAAATCAGAAGTGGTGGAAACCCCAAAGAGCAAGAACAACCAGTCAAGGGTGACCTAGAGGTAGAAAGAAGCAAATGTGTGACGTCATCAGGTCCTGGCCAGGATGGAACCAAATGCTGTCCTGGCATCACATATGCAAGTGCCAGTAATGTGGACATAGCAGCAAGCAGGCAGCACACATGAGACATCAAAAGTACTTATAACTCCCCAGCTAGGGCTGTGGTTCAGTGACAGAACACTTCGCTAGCATGTGCAAGGCCTTAGGTTCAGTCTCAGCACAAAATTAAAAAAGAGAAGTGATTCCTATGAACC
This sequence comes from Sigmodon hispidus, assembly GCA_004025045.1. Lineage (NCBI taxonomy): Eukaryota > Metazoa > Chordata > Mammalia > Rodentia > Cricetidae > Sigmodon > Sigmodon hispidus. Next base: position 5,094 of record PVIH01006184.1, on the reverse strand, counting down.
AAGGGCCATACTTACTCTGAACCACCCCCTAGAACTCAACCATAACAGCCACTTCTTGATAACATCTTGGTAGTCAAATAATAGGCCCTACCCAAAGCTGTGGGCCAGTACATACCTCCACCTTCCTGGGCAGAGGATTATTGTTCTCACAGCATTTTGCAGTGTGAAGTCTGGTAGGGGATGTGGCTACAAGTTAATGGATTGAGAACAATCTTTCTACACCACAGTCAGACTGGACCCACTGCTGAAAGTTCCTGGTCTTATCCATGTCTTCACAGCTAGAGGTGATAAAAGTCCCAGGAAGGCAGCTTCAGGAACACAATACCCATCTTACACTGCACATGAGTTAGGGGAGTTAGTACCCTTCTCAGCCAGCATCTTTGGAATAGCAGGGACATGCCTCTTTCACCTGTGCCTTTGATGGCTTCAGGAACATAGTAACCAGTGGCTCTAACCTGTCAATACCTGCACTTCATAAGAGGACCTAGGGAAGTTCTCCCTGCTAGCTGGGAACTTTAAGACTGTAGCTATGGGTAGAAAAGGATGACCTGAGGATCAGAGCAAGAGTCTTGGTACATCAAATCCTGAATGGTGTTATTCCCACAAAAGCTCTCCTTGTAGGAATATCCCCTTCCAGTCACTGAAGCTCTGGTAAGATTAAAGGCCAAATTCACAAGCCTCCAGAACCCCCTGTACTGACTTGTGAAACCCAGACAAAAGTTTTCTGCATGTCCTCCTAAGGAGTGGGTTTGGCATGGCACACACCTAAATGAAAATGTTGTATTCACTAGATGACTGGTGAATATCACAGTCTGTGAACTTGGGGCCGTGCTTGCTGCTGTGCTTATTCCCTGTCTTCTGCCACAGTCACTGCCTAAGGGAAGCCCATGAATGCTTGGCCTATAGATGCTATAGTGATCTTCAAACATCTGTGGTATCTGCAAAAGGCCCTAACCTATATCCTGTGGCTCAAGAACTATCAGGGCTGTGTCACAATCCTTGGCATCACCTGTGCTTGCCCAGACGAATTTGGTTTTCCCTGTACCCACACCACCTGCTCACCAATCCCAGTATTACTGGAGCTGACTGTTGAGCCTAAAGACACATAACTTTGTAAGTCTATGCATGCCTCAAACAAGTACCATTATGAACTGTTGCACTCTAGCCTGACAGAGACTGTGTGTTTAAGCTCCCTTATAGCCAAATGTTTCAAACTATCATCCAATATCCCATATAAACAAACAAACCCTTTCCTATAAAATTGGAAGAAAAATGTCACTAAAAGCCTCCCCAAAAATAAAAGCCCTGGTCCAGATGGTTTCAGTGCAGAATTCTACCAGACATTCAAAGAAGAATTATTACCATTACTCCTCAAACTATTTCACACAGTAGAAACTGAAGGAATATTGCCAAATTCCGTTTATGAGCCCACAATTACCCTAACACCCAAGCCACTCAAAGACACAACAAAGAAGAAGAATTACAGACCAATTTCCCTCATGAATATTGATGCGAAAATTCTCAACAAAATTTTGGCAAAGTGTATACAACAATGTATAAAAGATATCATCCACCACGACCAAGTAGGCTTCATCCCAGAAATGCAGGGCTGGTTTAACATACGAAAAACTCTAAATGTTATCCATCATATCCTTAGATGCTGAAAAAGCCTTTGACAAAATCCAACACTCCTTTATGATTAAAGCCCTGGAGAGATCAGGAAAACAGGGAGAATACCTAAATATAATTAAGGTGATTTACAAGAAGCCGACAGCCAGTATCAAACTTAATGGAGAAAAACTCAAAGAAATCCCACTAAAGTCAGGAACTAGACAAGGATGTCCTCTCTCCCCTTATCTATTCAATATAGTTCTCAAAGTTTTAGCTAAAGCAATAAGGGAACGAAAAGAGATTAAGGGGATACAAATTGGAAAAGAAAAAGTGAAGCTATCTCTATTTGCAGATGATATGATTGTATACATAAGTGATCCACAAAATTCTTCCAAGTAACTTCTACAGCTGATAAATACCTTCAGCAAAGTAGCAGGATGCAAGATTAACTCAAATCAGTAGCCCTCTTATACACTAAAGATAAAAGAGCTGATAAATAAGGGAAACATTACCCTTCGTAATAGCTGCAAATAGTATTAAATACCTTGCAGTAACTATAACCAAAGAAGTAACAGACCTAATTGACAAAATTTTAAATCACTGAAGAAAGAAATTGAAGAGGATATCAGAAAATGGAAAGCTCTCCCATGTTCCTGGATAGGTAGGATCAACATAGTAAAAATGGCAATTCTACCAAAAGCAATCTACAGATTCAATGCACTGCCCATCAAAATCCCAACACAATATTTTTTGGACCTTGAAAGAACAATACTCAATTTCTTTTGGAATAACAGGAAAGCTAGGATTGCCAAAACAATTTTTCTCAACAAAAGAACCTCACTAGGCATCACCATTCCTGACTTCAAGTTATACTATAGAGCTACAGTAATAAAAACAGCCTGGTACTGGCATAAAAACAGACTTGTGGATCAATGGAATAGAATTGAGGATCCAGACATTATCCCAAAAACCTAATAACACCTGATCTTCGACAAAGAGGCCCAAAATATTCAATGGAAAAAAGATAGTATATTTAACAAATGGTGTTGGCATAGCTGGATGGAAGTGTGTAGAAAAATGCAAATAGGTCCAAGCCTGTCACCCTGCACAAAACTCAAATTCAAGTGGATCAAAGACCTCAACATAAACCCAGCCACTTTGAACTTGATAGAAAAGAAAGTGGGAAATACACTTCTATGAATTGGCACCCACAGCCAACTTTCTAAATAAAACACCAGTGGCACAGACACTAAAATCAACAATCAATAAGTGGGATCTCCTGAAACTGAGAAGCTTTTGTAAAGCCAAGGACACTGTCAATAGGACAAAACGACAGCCTACAGAATGGGAAACGATTTTCACCAACCCTACAAGTGACAGAGGACTGATCTCTAAGATATATAAATAACTCAAGAATCTAGAGGCCAAAATCTTGAATAATCCAATCAAAAAATGGGGTTTAGATCTAAAAAGGGAATTCTCAGCAGAAGAATTACGAATGGCTGAAAGGCACTGGAAAAAGTGCTCATCATCTTTAGCCATCAGAGAAATGCAAATCAAAACAACTTTGAGATACCACCTGACACCTGTTAGATTGGCTAAGATAAAAGACACAGAGGACAGCCTATGCTGGAGAGGATGTGGAGCAAGGGGAACACTCCTCCATTGTTGGTGGGAGTGTAAGCTTGTTCAGCCACTTTGGAATGCAGTATGGCAGTTTCTCAGAAAACTGAGAATCAATCTTCCCAAGGACCCAGCAATACCACTTCTGGGTGTATACTCTAAAGATGCACAGTCACACTCTAAAGGCATTACCTCAACTGTGTTCATAGCAGCATTATTTGTAATAGCAAGAACCTTGAAACAACCTAGATGTCCCTCAAATGAAGAATGGATTAACAAAGTGTGGTACATCTACACAATAGAGTACTACTCAGCAGTAAGAAAAAATGATATCCTAAAATTTGTAGGCAAATAGATGGATTTGGACAATATCCTCCTGAGCGAGGTATCACAAACTCAGAAAGATAAGCAGGGGATGTACTCACTCATTAGTGGACTCTAAACAAACAAACAAACAAGAAAAAAGCAAAGCATGCCCAAGCTTCAAACCACAACCACTGAACAGCTTGGGATCAGAAACACCCTGGACTGACTCCTTGGATCCCACTCCCCCTAGAGGAACACCTGACTCAGTCTTGATGTTGGGGGGGAGAAAACTGGATCTGCCAGGAGTGGAGACTGAACTAAGCAATATTGGGTCAGTGGGACCATGGGACTGCCTGCCGCCTGCCCAGGGGGAGGATGGGGAGCTGTGGAGAAGAGAGAATGACCTGATGTGGTGGGAGGGGGAAGGGACCTTGAATAAGGATATACAAGGATACAAAGTGTGACTTCTTTGTTCATAATAATAAAATAAAAGAAAAAAGAAAAAACATAATAAACCAAAGGAAACTAAAAATATTATAACACAAATATGCATACTGACTACAGCTAATTTTTATTCTGAACTTGAACTATATTGTTAAAATAAATGTTTCCCATGCTCAAAAAAAAAAAAAAAAAGAAGAAGAAAAATGTTACTGTAGGTATAAATCTGAGGACATAAACACGAGAGGATATATGGCCAGTTCTTAATAAGAATGCCAAGAACACATCTAAATTTGAAGAAAATCTACAAAATGCCTGAAAGAATAAACACAACCCTGAAGAAATTGAGTGAGACTTAAAAGTACAGATGAATAGTACAAAGAAATAATGGTACAACATAGAAGTGAGGAATTCACTAAGAGATAGGAATCATTGAAAGAACCAATCAGAAATCTTCTGTGAATGAAACAAAAAATTATGAAGAAAGCTTTTTCACAATAGCACAAGACAAGCTAAAGAAAGAATTTACAACTTGGAGACCAATTATTAATACTAGGACATTAATATGAAAATGGACCAAGAATGGTGAAACTTATAAGGCCCATAGTGATATAATATTTTCATTTTGAAAATTCTAGAAAGTGAAGAAAGAAAAAGATTCTGAAAAAAACTATTTCATAAAATAATGAATCAAAATTTCCCCAGAGCTGGTAGGTGGGGAGGAGATGTGTGAAATATTGATTTTGGGATAGGACATGGCTGCTGCCAGTCAAAATCCCAGCATGCATCACTACTATCAAAAGATCTATTGACAGTTGATGGCTGTTGAGAGAGGGAGAGGGATGGGGATGTGGCCACTGGTGGGTCCATGCCCTGGTGGATGGGCCCATTCACACATGTACATATGAGCAACATTGTTTGTACCAGGAGGTGGTATTAATAGCAAATTAAAAAGAAAAGCATGGAGTTTGGAAGAAGATTTTGAGAGGGGAGATAATGGTGAATGAATATAATCAATATGCATTGTATGAATACATAAACACAATGATACATTTTTATTTTTTTTTTTTTTTTTTTTTTTTTTTTTTTTTTTTTTTTTTTTTTTTTTTTTTT
>PVIH01006183.1:0-114234 GCA_004025045.1 Sigmodon hispidus | reverse complement strand
CCTGTGAATTTTAGGATATCATTTTTTTCTTACTGCTGAGTAGTATTCCATTGTGTAGATGTACCACAGTTTGTTAATCCATTCTTCAGTTGAGGGACATCTAGGTTGTTTCCAGGTTCTTGCTATTATAAATAATGCTGCTATGAACATAGTTGAGCTAATACCTTTGGAGTGTGAATGTGCCTCTTTAGGGTATACACCCAGAAGTGGAATTGCTGGGTCCTTGGGGAGATTGATTCTCAATTTTCTGAGAAACCTCCATATTGTATTCCAAAGTGGCTGAACAAGCTTACAATCCCACCAACAATGGAGGAGTGTTCCCCTTGCTCTGCATCCTCTCCAGCATAGGCTGTCATCTGTACCTTTCATCTTAGCCAATCTAACAGGTGTTAGGTGGTATCTCAAAGTTGTTTTGATTTGCATTTCTCTGATGGCTAAAGGGTGGCTTACTTTCTAACCCTTTGAAAATATAGCCGTTGTTACTTTTTAAGCTTAATTTGAGTAAATCTTTTAAATTCATAGTTGGGAAATTTTCATTGCGGAAAAAGTATGAAAAAGTGCATGTATTTTCCCTTAGAAACTGGCTATCATATTCAGCATCTTTCCATATCTCTGTGTTTCGGTACTGCAGTGTAGTTCTCTGTTCCCTCCCCATCTTCATTTAGTTGAATATGCTAAATTATAACCTGGCAGGAAGGACAAATGATGGGAGTGGAGGAATCAGGGAAAATAGCAGTAGACTTGTGGACTAGACTGCAGCCTTTCTAAGGAGGTAAAGTCTTGGAAATACTTAGAATTCAGGGAAATATCCAAAATAGAGGAGTAATTTTAGACAATGGATTTTTCATGAACAAGAATGTTTTTGAATGCTATTCAGTTGATGGTTAGTTTTGTAAGGTTCATTGTTTTTTAATGGCTAATTGGCCTCTTCCTCCCCTATTTTAAAAATGTTATTTTCAGAGACATACTACTTTGCATTTGAAACTGACATGCATATATACATATGTATACTCATATATACATATATGTTAGATGAAGGGAGCACCTGAGAGCCTGCATACTATGCTAAATGAAGAAGGAATGAGAAGAGATAGTTACACTGCAGTGAAAAGAATTCCATGTGGAAACACATAGATATGGAAGGTACTGAATATAACAACTGTTGTGAAGAGAAAGGATGCTTGTTTCTAGTAGGCTAAAAATAACTTACACAATCTCTAGTGTTTTTCTGCTGCTGTCCTTACTCTGTGTATCCACCTGACTCTCTTAGGCGGTTGGTTCTTTATTTACCCTAATTGGTTTCTGATGTTTGACATCTCTAGTCTAGTCTTTTCAGTGTGGCTTTCTCATTCTGTCTCTCTTCTTTCTCTTCCTGCTCTCCTCCTCCTGTTTCTCCCTTATCTGACTGGAATGGTTTTCTTTCTTCTCTTCATTGTTACCTCCTGTCTTTTCCTAGTAGTCATTTATTGCTTTACCCAGCACACCTTCTCTAAATTCCCATGGTACCTTTCCTTTTCATCTTTAGCATTTGCTTGCCTCATGATTCCTGTGCTGACCAAGATGGGTCTCCTGATTTAGATTATGTTCTTCAGAGCAGCAGGGCCTTTTTGTGTTTGGTAATGCGTTTATGAGCTTGGGGCCCACATGTTGATTGTCTATTGTTTCTTCTTTGTTTATGTTCCCACCAAAGGTCTTCTTTTTCTTTTCTCTTTTTTGCTTGGATATCTCTCTTATTTGTTCAAGTCAGTCATTATTATTGACCCCTTTCTTTTAGTCTACAGATTATTTTGCAGAAGGAATGTGGCTTGAGAAAGTTAATGTGAAATCAACACAGAACTTCGTTAACTGTTGCCATCAAGATTTGTAGACTAAAAGAATTTCTTCTCCAATTCACCTGTAAATTAATATCAAGGTACTTTCAGGTAAGGTAGTAGTTTCAAAGATGACAGAATGTGATGTGCTATTTTAAATTAAGTAATTATTTCAACAAGATCTTAAATTATATTTGGGAAATCTGAATGCATCATAGACAAATTGATTTTATAGTGTCTTAATTTTTGTGTATCTCTAACTTCATAGATTTCTTTTGTTTCATATTTGCATTTCACTTTGGCTAGAATGTACTGGTAATTAATGTTCTATTAGTGTACTGTGTTAGTATACTATATTCGTGTACCATGTTAGTGTGCTGCATTAGTGGAGTGTGTTAGTATATTGTATGTGTACTACATATGTGTGCTGCTTTAGTGAATTGTGTTAGTGTATTAAGTTAGTGTATTGTATTTGTGTACATACAGTGTTAGTGTACTGTTTTTGTGTACAGTATAGTGAGTGTACTGTGTGTACAGTGTTAGTGTACTGTGTTTGTGTACAGTATAGTATACTGTGTACAGTATGGTATACTGTGTTTGTGTACAGTGTTAGTATACTGGGTTTGTATACAGTGTTTATGTACTGTGTTTGTGTACAGTGTTAGTGTACTGTGTATTGTGGTGATATGTTATAGATTTAATAAAACCAGTCTGGAATAACACGAGATCTACCCCCAGTCAATTCAAAATGATCAGAGAGTGGTAACTCACATCTTTAATCCTGGGGGAGTGAGGAGAAGAACACAACACATGTCTACAAGGGGATACACACACACACACACACACACACACACACACACACACACAGAGACACTGACAGGTGACCTACTTTAATCCCATCAGATCTGAGTTTGAGGCCAGCTTGGTTTACAGAGGGAGTTCCAGGCTCCCAGGCAGGCAGTGGTGGTGCTTTACCTTTAATCCCATAACTCCAGAGACAGAGATCTTTCTGTGTTTCTGTGAGTTCAAGGCTAAGTACGAAATAGTAGTAGCTCATGCCTTTAATCTTAACCTGGATGTGATACAGCTGGGTGAAGAAGGTATTTAAGGCTGGCATAGGAAGACAGATGAGGCATTAGAAATGAAGAGGAGCAGGCTGAGGAAGCTGGAAGATTGCTGGTGAGATTTGACTGTGGTGTTTCCTCTCTATGATATTTCAGTCTTTCCCTGATATCTGGCTCTGAATTTCTTTTAATACAACCAGAATTTATGCAGCAATGTCTATACAGTGTTAGTGTACTGTTTGTGTGCAGTGTTAATGCACTGTGTGTTTACAGTGTTAGTGTACTGTGTTTGTACACTGTTAATGTATGTATTATTGTACTGTTTTAGTGTAATGTGTTTGTGTACAGGGTTAGTGTACTGTGTGTGTACAGGGTTACTGTACTGTGTGTATACAGTGTTAGAGTACTTTGTGTATATAGTGTTAGAGTACTGTGTGTATTCAGTGTTAGAGTACTGTGTGTATACAGTGTTAGAGTACTGTGTGTATACAGTGTTAGAGTACTGTATGTGTACAGGGTTACTGTACTGTGTGTATACAGTGTTAGAGTACTTTGTGTATATAGTGTTAAAATACTGTGTGTATACAGTGTTAGAGTACTGTGTGTGTACAGTGTTAGAGTACTGTGTGTATACAGTGTTAGAGTACTGTGTGTATACAGTGTTAGAGTACTGTATGTGTACAGGGTTACTGTACTGTGTGTATACAGTGTTAGAGTACTTTGTGTATATAGTGTTAGAATACTGTGTGTATACAGTGTTAGAGTACTGTGTGTGTACAGTGTTAGAGTACTGTGTGTATACAGTGTTAGAGTACTGTATGTGTACAGGGTTACTGTACTGTGTGTATACAGTGTTAGAGTACTGTGTATGTACAGTGTTAGAGTACTGTGTGTATACAGTGTTAGAGTGCTGTGTTTACAGTGTTAGAGTACTGTGTTTGTCCAGTGTTAATGTACTGTGTTTGTTTGTGTGCAGTGTTAGTGTACTGTATTTCTGCAGTGTTAATGTATGCATTAGTGTACTGTGTTTGTATAAAGTGGTCATGTGCTGTGCTTGTGTAATGTCTTAGTGTGTTTACTGTGCTAAAGTATTTACTGAGGTCTCATACTGTATTTGAATACATGGTAGTGTACTGTGGTGATTGCCCAGTTTGTTACTCTGAATATCTGGAGTTTGTAACTATTTAGTATCTACCCAACTTTGCTTTATCTTTAATAAAGATGAGATTAGAAATAGGTTGAGTCAGCAGGAAATGCAAATGTTTCTTTTTTAAACATTGTATTGTGATTGTATTTGGTTTGAGTAAATTAGTAATTTGTAAAATAGTAACATGGGCTTAAATTAATGTATTTTAATATAAAATGAAGTACTTTGCCTTAAAGTAAAATATCTTTAAAATTTTAAAAATATTATTAAAAAATTTAATGTATAGAGTATTAGGTTTCATCTAGGGAAGGCTGATTTTAAACTTGCTGTGTAGCAGGGGATGGTGTAGTAAGAGTTTCTGGCCTGGCCTAGCCCCAAGATCTGGACCCACAGTCCCAAATGATCATATAAAGTCTTATATTAATTTTAAGCTGTTTGACTTGTGGCTCAGGCATATTGCTTGCTAATTCTTACTCTTAAACTAACCCATGATTAGCCATATGGCTTGGTACCTTTTCTCAGAGGAGCATTTTTGTCCTGCCTGGCATCTCTGCTCTGCTCTTCCCAGAATTTTCTTAGTCTGGTAGCCCCACACATACTTCCTGTCTGCCTTCTGGCCAATCAGGTTTTTATTAAACCAGTAGGAGGGACAGATATTTACAAAGTACAAAAGCATAATCCCACAGCATTTCCTCTTGGAGTAAGCACGCTTTCCAATCCAGACGAGTGATCTAGCTGTCCAGTTGAACTGACTCTCCTGCCTTCACCTCCCTAGTGATGGAATTACAGATTCCTGTACCTGGACGTGTGCAGTATCTCGTATACAATTATTGCATAGTCACCACTCTTCTATTTATGTGTAAATATTTATATTTATTTCTCATTAGAGAAAGTAATATTATGTTAATCTTCAATATGATGACAGTATCCTGGTTTACATCTTATAGAATCTAGTTTTAAAATAACTTTATTAGCCTTTAAAAACTTCTCTCATCTTAGTTACTAAAGCTATTTATGTTTTTCTCTGTCTTAAGCTTATTCTACTGAATCTTGATTATAAAATTGGGTTGGAATTACTATATATTTTAGGTCCTTGTTCAAAAGATTAAGTATTTTAGTTAAATGTGTGGAGAGTGAGTATAATTCTAATACAGCTCAATTTCAACATGCATTTATCAGTCATCTGCCACCTGTAAGATACTAATCCTAGAGATGGAAAAACAATAATAGACAAACCCTCTTTATACAGAACTTAGATTCTTCTGAGGTTTTACACATAGTAGACTAAAGACATAGACTATGTGCTACAGATGTGTTAAATGCTTTTAGATAAATAAAGTAAGGGAAGGGTATAAGGGAAAATGCATGATTTTGAGTAAGAGGTGGAAGAAATGAAATCTTGTCCAGTGAGGGTTCCAACAAGGAGACATTTGAGTAGGAGAACTGAGGGAATGAACTGTGTGTAAAGTAGGGGGACAGACTATTCCAGAGAGAAAGAATTAGATGACTTTCTCTCAGATGAAACTCTTGACATTCATTGGGAGATAGTATGGTAATTCACTGTGGATTCTTATCTTGATAGAATGTCTAGCAAAGAAGTGAAGACTGCCCTAAAAAGTGCAAGAGATGCGATCAGAAACAAAGAGTACAAAGAAGCTTTGAAACATTGCAAGGTAAAGGATATTTGTTTCTCTGGCAATTAAATGCGCTACCAATTTATGAGTTATTTTAAGGTATAAGTCATTTATTGTCCATATTCAGTCAAGTGGTTGAACCTATAGAGCATTTAGCCATCTTTCCTGTTTTTTTATTTATTGCTAAATTAGCAAAGCTAGTTCTCAAAGCCATATATATCATAAGCACCTTGCTTTATAGAAAGCAGCTATACTTTGACATTATTATTATTGTTGTATTACATTGAAGAATGTGTCTGTTATGTGTGTTGTGGGTTTGGAGGTCAGAGGACAAATTGTAGGAGTCGGTTCTCATCTTCTACCAGTCAGTATTGTGGCTTGAAGTCAAGTCATTAAATTTGATAGCAGGCACTGTAACCTCTGGGCCACCATGCCTACCCAGCATTTTATTATTTTAAAGAATGTTGACATTCCAGTTTCTATCTGACCAGTGGGTGGAAGAATAAAGATCTACAGCTTCCTCGTGTGTACAGGTCCACACAGGGCTCTGTTTGTTGATTTGGCAGTGGAAAAATAAGAGTATTTTTCTCTAATGACTTCTATTTTTGGTGATGTGGGTATTGATGCCAGGAGATGAGTTACACAAGGATACTTCAGCCTAAAGCAGGTTTGGTGCAGTTGTTATTCATGCTGAGAAAACTTATAAGTAAGAATTGAAAAGATTGTAGACCTAGGAGTAAGAATGGAAAGGATTAATAGGCTCTAAGAAGGGCCCACTAGTATTATGGGGAAATCAATGAATGATGGAGTTCAAAATGATAAAGGGAGAGAGGCACAGGTGTTAAGAATGTGATGAGCAAGAGAGTCTGACAGTGATGGATCAGGAGAGGGATAAACAAAAGGAGCAGGAAAGAGGAGGCTTCAGACATTAGAGTCCAGAGCTTGAGAGTGTTACAGTGAGACCATTACAGTAATTGAGTTGGAGGTAGACACTTGGTTAAACACATTAGAGCTTGCCTCTGAGGCACCAGAATGCACTGGTGCTATATTTAGGAAAGAAATTAAAGCATTTCCTCTTGGAATAGTTTGGCCAAGAGCAAACCCAGTTTTGAATTCGCCACCTCTCTCCCCGTGTCTTCCATCTGTCTGTAGTTTATGTTTCCGGGCCTCTGTATGATCTGTCTGTTGAATGAGTCTGAATCTGTGTCTACCTGAATGCTTTCTCATGACTGTGTACCTACAAGGGGCTTTTGCTAACTTTGATTGGTCAGCATCATAAAGGGAAGGAGTGAGGGGTACTTTACAGAATTCCTTAATAGTTCTTACAAAGGACTGAACCTTACTGGCCCAGAAGCACTCAGGAAAGCAAACATAACAAAATCTCAACAGACTTATCAACTTATATTTGTGTTGCTGCCAACATTTATGGTGGATATTTGTTGATAAGGACATTTCTGACCTGTTTGCTGTTTTTTAGTAAATAATTATCATAGCATACATTCACACTCAAGGAAAATCCAAAGCAAGTAAGGTTGTTTGTTACATTGGTAGGTCAAACACATAGGCCACGTACACAGCAGGATATCAATGCTAAGTTTTACATGACCTCAAGGTTTATTACTTCCTTTTTTGTGAGATCCAACAGTAGGGCCAGCTTCTCTGAATGTGAAAGATTTATTTATAAAAGTCTATTGATGACTGAGACTAGCAGGAATAGGATGATACTAATCTGATACAGAAGTCAACAGTTTGTCCAAATGGAGTATATGTGGAGTGAGATGAGAAGGATTGTTTCTTCCAGCACTGGCATGTACATGTAGTCATGTGTGGTAGGAATGTTCTCTGTGTACTATGAATAAAGAATTGTTTTGGCCTGTGTAGAGCACCATAGAAGTGGGTGGAGAATCAGAGGCAGCCAGGTAGGAAGAAGGGTGGAGTTTGCCAGTCGCCATCCTTCCCCCGGAGAAGCAGCATGTAGGAATTCAGGTGAGCCATCGGCTGTGAGCCACGTGGTGGGTAGATTCATGGAAATGGGTTGATTTAAGATGTAAGAGCTAGCTAGTAATGTGCTTAAGACATGGGCCAACAGTGAAAAGTATGTAAGTGTCTGATTCATTTCTTTTGGGGAACAATAGCTGCTGGCGCGCAGACCAGGTTCCAAACTGCCGGCGCCGCACGCGCCAGGTTACAAACTCCAGGTCGCAAACCTCCCGGACCCAAAACGGGTTGGGGGAAATCTTACTACAACAGTCATGTACATATGATAATGCTTCTAAATTATTATTGTTGTTACTATTATATTAATGTCAGTGTAATGTATATGTGTATGGTATGTGGAGATCAGAGGACAACGTTATGCAACAAATTATCCCTTTTCACCTTTACTGAACTTAGTTCTTTAAGCCTGGGTGGCCCACTGAGCCATTTTACTGGCCCATATTTCCATTACACTATTTAGAATAGATTCTAAATGTGGGCATTTTGCAATTTTAATGTAAGTTTCACCAAATAGCTCAATTTATAATAGCAAAATCCAGCTATAGACTGTAAATGAAGAACAATGCAATGTCTTTTAAATGAAGTAACCCAGAATTGGTTGAAAGTAAAGAAAGCTACCCAAGAATGTGTTTGCTGTGGTTCTGTCTGGTGGAGCTCTACAGCATGGGATGAGCATTTCTTTTGGGGAAGCAGGTTCCAATTTGTGTACATATAGTTAGGTACTTTTTCCTTTGTGCTCTCCTAGAATGTTCTCTCTATTTTCCTCACATTTTATTGTGTCTGATTATTTCCTTAAAAATGTATCTCAGACTCTGAAACCTGGGTTATTAGTCAGACAGTAATTACTGATTGGTAGTTGACATGTTGTTTGTGTCATTTGATAAGCAGTTATGTACCAGCCATTGTAGCTGGTGTTCGGAGCACAAGCAGAACAAGCCCCTAGTATTGGTTGTGGTTTAACTTTGGAGGGTACCTCATTGCTGAGTTTTGTAAGAGGCATCATTATTGGATAGAGTGTAGCTTGTACAGTAGTACTTTGGTGACAGATTGCTGGAAGTGTGTGCTGGACACATAAGCCTAATTAGTGGAGAGGTTCAACTCATAGAAATTTACTTAACAACTGCCACAAGGAATCCATCTTTAATATGGGAAAATGTTATTATGGAAAAGAAAATATTGGAGTTAGATGAAGTGATGCAGAGGCTGAGAATTACTATTCTTTACTACCCAGCATTCTCATGGGGTGGGAGTTGGGGACATTTTATGTAGGTATCAAGATCTCTTGGGCGCTTTACTGACAGGCACCTTATTTTCTAAATCCTTTCCAGTTGTTCATTCACTACCTGGCTAGGTATCATTCTATAGGTTACTCTGTTGGTGGTAGATCCAGTGCCTGACTGTTGTTGTTGTTTGTTCAGTAGTTTCCAAAATGGAGTAACTTACTCTTATCATTATTTTCTTTATCAGACAGTATTAAAACAAGAGAAGAATAACTATAATGCCTGGGTTTTCATCGGTGTTGCTGCGGCCGAACTCGATCAGCCTGATCAGGCCCAGGGTGCCTATAAGAAAGCTGCTGAGCTAGAGCCAGATCAGCTACTTGCCTGGCAGGTATGGAGACACGTTTTTAGCTCTTATGATACGAGAAAAGCTTTGGTCTTCCACGTTTCAAAGTGTAGGCTCCCTCCAGCGTTAAAATAAGCATTCAAACCTGCCTCATGAAAAAATTAAATTTTCTAAATCCAAAAGATAATTTTAAGTGCCAAAGATACTGTTTATCATTATTTAACTAACTACCTAAATGTATTATTTTTAGATAGAAGACTTTAAGATTCCCTCTTTCCTTCACTTTACTTGGAGGGAAGTTCCACACACATTTTATATGTACACTATGGCTTTTTTAGATGTTAGGGTATTATTTCACATAATAAATATATGTGGGACATGAGAAATTTTTCTGAGAATAATCACCACTGCTTTCTTTTTTAGGGATTAGCAAGTTTGTATGAGAAGTGTAATCAAGAAAATGCTAAAAGTGATTTACCTGGTGTTTACCAAAAGCTGTTGGATCTCTATGAAAGGTAAGGAATATGTGGAGAAAGGCTAGTTTCTTTGCATGCCTGACTTAGAATTGAGTGATTAGAAATTATATAGAGCTGAGCAGTGGTGACATACACCTTTAGTCCCAGCATTTGGGAGGCAAAGGCAGGTGGATCTCTGTTGAGTTTTGATGCCAGCCTGGTTTACAGAGTGAGTTCTATAACAGCCAGGGCTACACAGAGAAACCCTGTGTTGAAAAAAAAAAACAAAAAAACAAAAAAAAAAGGAAAAAAAAATTGATATGAACATTGTGTTAGGGTTCTTTAGAAACTGATAAAATTAATCTACATATATATAAATAGGACTTACTAGAGTGGCTTACAGGGTGTGGTTTGGCTAGTTCCACAGTAGAAGGTCCGTGAGTCCAATGATAGTTCTGTCCATGAGGCCGGATGTTTCAGATGGTCGTAGGTAAACTCAGGAATCCTAAGGGATGGACTTGCCAGAATGAGGGCAAACAGGCAAAGGTCGACGACCTGTCTTCTTTCATGTCCTCTGTACAGGCTGCTGACACACATTTTAAGGTCAATCTTTCCACTTCAAATGATTCAGTCAAGAAAAGTCTCTTCCAGCTGTGCCCAGCAGCTTGGGTTTTAGTTAATTCCAGATGTAGTCAAGTTGACAACCAAGACTAGCCATCACAGAGGTGGAAAGACTGGTACCATTTACTGAGAATGTAGAAGCAATTTTCTTTCAGAACTATGTCACAAAATTTTTTGTGATTAAATTAGAAGGAAAAGACTATTATGATGATTGACTCAATTTGGAATTTTAAAGTTTATAGTCAGGATAATGAAAAATGATCTTTCCTCATCTTTCACAGAAGGCTTGCTGTGTACAGTAACACTATAGTGTCAAACCTTTGAGGTTTTTAAGTCCTTGGATGTTCCTGCTGTCAGGT
Organism: Sigmodon hispidus; assembly: GCA_004025045.1. NCBI lineage: Eukaryota > Metazoa > Chordata > Mammalia > Rodentia > Cricetidae > Sigmodon > Sigmodon hispidus. The sequence continues at coordinate 103,579 of PVIH01006183.1, read as the reverse complement.
TAAAATCCCTTTTTCTTCTTCTCTTTAATCTCAGTGTTGACAAGCAGAAGTGGTGTGATGTCTGTAAGAAACTTGTGGATCTGCTTCACCAGGAAAAGAGACACCAAGAGGTTGGCCAGTGACTTCTAAGGGATTCTCTTTAAAAGCATTATTTAGAAAGGCTTTCATCTAGCTTAATACATGCTAGAAATTAAGATAGTATGATGTCAAACATTTTGAAAAGTGAGTTACAGTGTTTTTGAAACTGAATTTAGGTTTGAAACTGATCCTAAGTTCTAAACTTTGGACCTAGTTTATGATTACTAAGTCGTGCCCCGGGGAACCTAGCGAGGCACTCTGTTACCTTCTTAGTTGTGGGGTTGGGAATGCAGTCATCCTTCTGTGCCTCAGGGCTATTTCTCATTGAAGGGCTCCGGAAATTTACCTTATCAACTTACTATGTTGTTGGTGTTTATATGGAATGAAATATTGTACTTTTGCTATTTTTACACGTTAATGGGCAAAATAATTTTGGTCTTTAGGTTAAACATTTAAGTTTAAGATAACATAGTTATTTAAATCTCCTTTTCAATAGGTGGCTCGGACATGGTATAAATTGATAAAGACACGGCAAGAAGATGGAGCAGACAAGCAAGAGCTTCATGAACTGTGGAGAAAACTGACTCAGTTGTTAGCTGAGAATATAGAGGACCAGGATAATGAAACCCAGCAGATGGTATGAGCTTGCTTATTTCTCATGGTTTACATCATGAAAACTGATATTTAATTGGATTAGAAAATAGAGGCATAATGAAGTGACACAGGAAAGAACCACATGTCAGTACAGTAAGCGCTGTGCATGCTCATTTTTAAATTCATAGCAGGAAAATACTGTATGTCAGTACAGTGGGTGCTGTGTGTGCTCAGTTTTAAATTTGCAGAGTATCTTGCTGATAAGATAAAAGCCTTTGCCTACAGTCTCATGTAGTGTGGGGGGAATAGACTTGGCTCTTAGAGTTGTAGAATTTCAGGCTCTTGTATTCATAGAAATCCACAATAGATCATTAACTTAGTCACTATGGAAAGGAAAATATGTAATAACTGACTTTCACAAAACTGCTGTAACTTCTAGAGAGTTGAACTTTGTACATAACATTCTTTATACTTGTTAACTAAGGGCACTGAATTACTTAGTAATCAGGTAATAATTCAATTAGAATATTTATATTTAATAGATTATGTTTGATAATTCCTTTTTTAGTGTATTGACTCTAAGTTATTGAAAGGAGCTTTAAAATATTAAAAAAACTTAATTTTAAGCCATAGTTGAAAATGTTTATTATAAATTTTACTAGTAAGTTTAATAGTAACTTAAATTTTTATTATGATTAATAGCTACTTAATGTCTTCTTGTTAAGTTGAGTGTAATTTAAATCTTAACAGTTACAGACTGTACACAGTGGAAACTTTGTGTATGTTTCCTTGTGCAGTCATCGGTTGGTTCTTGTTAAGAATGTACTATATGCCAGGAGTCCCCAAAGGGTTGAAGGTTACAAATGTAAGACTGTTTCTCTGTTTGCCTTGGTGCCAGACAACTCTCTGTCACTAGGATGAAGCAGTTAAAAGGAGGAAGATTTAAAGTGGCTCACAGCTTCAGAGGTGCCAGTACATATTGTCTGCCTGCCTGCCTGTCTACTGCACTGTGTGTAGACAGAGCATCTGGGCATCAGGTCAGGAGCCCATGCATCTCAGAGCTGTTCACCTGTGCTGGCTAGGATGGAAAGAGCCAAAGGAAGGGCCAGGATCCAGGTTCCCCTCCAGGATACCTAACTTCCTAACAGTGGGCCTCACTTCGTAAGGCTTCTGCCACCTACCAAGAGCATCACAGGCTGGGAACCAGACCCTCAATATGTGACTTTTCAAGGATGTTTAGATTTAATTATAACATGCAATAGTAATCATTTACCTTGTACAAGTAGTTGTGGAATAAATTTAGTAGTGACAAAATCGGGTAGCTCATCAATTTATTTTAAGCTCTATCTATATAATATAGCCTTACTATTTTTTTTGGTTAGCAGAGAATCAAACATGTGCCACAATTAGTTAGATATAATTTTGATTTAGTTATACTCCGTGGAAGAAAATTCATGAATTAAAAAAATAAATAGTATCTAACTATGTTGCCCAGGCTGGCCCCAAACTTTCGAGTGTATGTATCCCTCGGCAAGCAAGCCTTCCCTTCCTCCTCCTCCTTCTACCCCTCCCTTTGTCCTCTTCCCTTCCCTCTCAGCTTCCCTCCCCTCTGTAGCTCCCTTCTGTTTGTTTTCTGTGTTGTCAGATTAATCTAGTGTCTTGCATGTTCTAGGACCCTACTGAACACTGAGCCATTCCCAGTCCCCAGTTCACACACACACACACACACACACACACACACACACACACACACACGCACGCACGCACGCACGCACGCACGCACGCACACACACAGACACGGACAGATGTTGTTTTTGTCTTGGTTTTGATTGTGAGACAGGATCTTATGCAGCCCGGGTTGGCTTGAATTTTTTCTTATTTATTTATTATTAGTTAATACATCCCAATCATCTCCTCTCCTCCCTCCTCTTCTCCCAGTCATCCCTTCCTCCGTGTTTTCCACTCCTCTGTTTTCACTCAGAAAGGGCCAGGCCTTCCCTGGGCATCAGTTCTTGATCCCCCTGCCTCAGTGTCCTGCATGCCAAGGATTAGAGAAGTGTATCACAGTAGCTAACATTTCAAATAAATATTATAAGTAATATTAGCTATGCTTATTTATGACATTCAGACACAAAACATTCATTGATCATGTTCAACCATCTTTCTACCCTTTCTCCTCACCTCTTCTACTCTTCTTAGTTCTTTCCTTAAGACAATTAAAATATGATTACAGCATATTCTTCCTTTTCCTTTCTTCCAACTCCTCCATGCCACCCCGTCAGTTTCTCTGAAATTCCTGGCCTCCATTTTTCTTTAATTGTCATCATTATCCATACATTATATATAACATGAATATATTAATTCCTATAGATGTAGGTATCTGAGTCCATTCAGTGTTACTGACCACTTGGTTTTGAATAACCAATTATGGAACACCTCCCTGGAGGAAGAATTCCTTAGCTGCCTATATTTGTTTTTCTTGCTGGGGCTCATGAAATTTCCCACTTCCATGTTAACATATCCTTTGCTCTGTCCTCGTTCAGGTCTGTTTTCAGCAGCCATATTATTGAGGTACTGTAGATGTGCTTCCCTGTAGTTTCTATTAGACACAATATCACAGCAGATTTTTCTAGTCCTCAGGCTCTTAAAATCTTTCTGTCCCCACTTCTGGAATGTTCTCTGAGCCTTAGGTGCAGAAATTGTGTTAGAAAATGTGTCTGTTTAAGCTGGGCACCCCATGATAAGTTGTTCTCTGCATTTTGAGTTGTGGTTTTTCTGTAATGGTCTTTCTTCCAAAGAGAAGTGTCTTCAGTTAGGGTTAGGGTTACACTTATTCGTAGATAAGTATTTAGGATGCACTTAGGAATTGTGCTGGTTTAGTAATGTGGTTCTTCTTTTAGGCCTATGTCATCGCTTGCCTTGAGGGGCTGGCTAGCTTTCTTTTCGCTCCAACTAGGCAAGTGTTGGTTATCACCAGGATGCGAGTGCTACCACTGCATCTTTAGGATGTCTTGCCAGGCTTGTCATTGCTGTAGTTCATATTGTGCAGGATTGTTGGTTGATTCCCCTCCCTTGGCAGTTTCCAGGGCTTTGGGAAGATGCTTTCAGTTCAGATCCAGCTCTTCCAAGTCTCATGTCCGAAGGGCATGGTGTCTCCAGCATTAGGGACTTCAGCTTTGGGAAGGGAAATAAGAACCGTAGCAACAGCCTATATTGCCATCCTGAAAGGGAGTTTATCATGCCTGGTATTGGGGTTTTTATCAGATAGCATATGGCTCTTGAGGGGAGAATTGTCCCCCCAAGTGGCTTAACTTCATTTAAACTGTGTACATATATGCACTTATATATGCACTTATATGTACTATATGTAACTTAGGATAAATAAAATAATAATTTGGTTCCTTAATGTATTTTTTTTCCTTACCCTGTGTCTGTCCTCTGTATTTATCTCCCTCCTCACTCCCCAGTTAAAGCCCCAGCCTGTTTTTCACATTCCCCCCCCCCCCGCATCACCTGTACACTGCTGTTCCCTTCTCTGCTGATCTGTTTTCTTAGTTCTTAATAGTATACTTTTTAAAATTTATTTCTAGGTATTAGACAAGTAAATAAAATGATAGGAAGTGAAGTTTAAGTAAGGAGTAATCAGAAATAAAAATCATCACTTATTTTCTATTTGGAATATTTGATTTTATTATTTAAAAAAGCTAATTATGTTAAGTTATTTTAGGTTAAATTTCTTTTATTGTGAGATCATTACTCATATCAGAATGGGAAATTTTTCTTAGTTTTATAGTCTTTATAATTACCAAAGTGATTTTGAGGTAATGAGATAGTAGGGTTTGTTGTGATAATTGATTTTGTCAATTTGATTGGATTAAGAAACACTGAGGGATGTGACTGTGAGTGCTTTCTAGTAAAGATTTACTGAGGGGGGTTGGGGTTAGGGTTGGGGAGACCTGATTATTATGTGTGTGACACATTCCTGTGAGCTGGGATCTTGAACCAAATAAAAAGCAGAAAAAGCCATGGCTTCCTGCTCCTCACCACATCCTGATCTGCTCAGATGTGAGCACACAGCTTCTCACTGCTGCCATGACAGTTACAAACTGCTTCTGCCATGAAGGACTGCCCGCCAAGCTGAGCCGTATAAAGCTTTCTGTCATCTCTTAAGTTGTTTCTTGTCAGATATTTGGCCTCAACAATAAAAGAGTGACTATATAGAGGATTTTATCAGGTCATGAACATGCCCTTGAAAATGTAGAACTAACATAATGAAGTGGAGTGTATAATATGCTTTAAAGTGCTTTCCTCTTACTGTTCTTGCCTAAGACATTTAGAAAGCTCTTTCCAGATTTTCATCACAGTCAGTTAATACTGTATTAAGAGAAGTAGTTTCATTCTCTCACTCTCTGTCTCTCACAATTATAACCCAACTTTATAATTTTCCTTTAAATATCTACTCTTGGAGATTTTCCAAATAATGTGCTTGTGATACTATATTTGCATATAAGATAATGTTCAACCAATTACTTCGTAGCAGCTAGCAGCAGAGGGAAAAGTGCTTTACTGAGCTAATACTTTAAATTTCTCCTTATCACAAACTAGTTTCTACAGTCTATGGACCAGCTGGAGTTAGACTAGATTTTCAAACCTACATAAACCATTTTTTCCTTCGTTCAAATTGTGGTGACTCAATCTATAATCCCTGTCGTGGGAGACTGAGGCAAGAGGATTTCCACAAAGTCAAGGTGGGCTTGGCTACAGAGTGAGATCCCCTGTCTTACAAATCTAACCAAACAAGCAAAGAATTATGAGGGCCAGGCATAAGTTGAAGGTTTTTATAAAGGAGTCTTTAGCACGGGCTTTCCTGAAACTCACTTTAGAGCAGGCTGGCCTAGAGCTCAACAGAAATTTACCTGCCTCTGCCTCCCGAGTGCTGGTGTTAAGGGCATGTACTACCACTGCCCAATTTACAAGGGAGTCTTAATACAGTATAATACTTGCCACATTTCTCATTTAGCATGCTACATAATAGCTTTTTATTTGTTTCAGCTTTTTACTGCATTTGAGAATGCATTGGACTTGACAGATAGCATTCCCAGTGAAGATCACCAAGTACTTTATAAACATTTTATTCAGTGCTTATCTAAGGTAAGTGACATTTATGTATTTCTAAATATGAAAATGTTCATCAGTATGTTTTACTACTGTTGGAATTCACTTTATTATGCTTTTATATTTTCAAGTGTCCTCATGAGGCTACTAGGTTGCAGAAGGCCTGTGAAGGAATGATAAATATCTATCCCACCGTACAGTATCCACTAGAAGTGATTTGTTTGCACTTGGTTGAGTCAGGTAATTTTTTATATTGCTTCTCAGAGGTGTGTGATTATATGAGAGTGATATTACAGTCAATTAAGCACAGCTTTAGTGTTTACTATGTATAAAATATTATGTCATTGTTTCTGAACATAAAAGAAACACAGTTATGTAGTGTTGCTCTTTTACAGAAAGTTTGAGAAATACAGGAGAGGAGAATAAAGTGATACAGGACTTGATGAATTATAAAGCTATTGGTTCATTAATGAAATTCTTTTATTTTATTATTTATTTTTCTTTTTAAAGATTCTGTGAAGTCTTTTTGTTGGCGGGATTTGAAGACTGTCTTAATTTTTGCTGACATTAATGGAGCAGGTCTAGTAGTCTAGGTCTAGAGTTGTGGTGCTAGATGTAGCCCCTTCCTTTTTAATTGCAATAGGAAAATAGATTTGTTTGATATAATAGAAAGAATAATGGAATCCCGTTTGGCCGAATAGATTAAATTATATTACAGAAGTCTTGAGTGCTATGAAAAGGAAACACCGAGCCCTCACAGTGTTGATATTAATTAGTGCCATAATGATGATCTGATTTTAAAAAAATTTGCAGTATTGTGAACTATTAGTTTGTAAGTGAACTAGAGTAAATTCAGGTTGGAGAGTGTGTCTTGGTGTGTGTGTGTGTATCATGCTCTGGCTTCCTTTGTGCACTTTGGTAGAAGAGAGATAGTTGTTAACAGCTGGATTATAAGAGTCTGCATATCTGAAGTGGGTATGGCTATGACCTAGGCAGGTATACATGTGATGGACTGCTGTGGTCCTTCAGAACACCCTCTGTCCTTGTCAGGGTTTGTGCTGAGTAGAGTGCTCTGTGATGACTGGGGTAGACTTTCACACATGCACTTCTTCACTCGAGATAAACAAGTTCACTGAAGTCAGTGAGAACTGAACTGGAAATAGTACTTGCAATGATGTTCTGGTGACTGGAATATCGTGGAACTTTCCTAGCACATTTGACCCTCTTACTTGGTTGCAAAATTGATAAGTACATGGAACATTTTGTATGAATGAGTCACATTTGTCATAGTAGAAAAATATGTTTGAGTTCTAGAGATAACTGAGGGAGAATTCGTGGTAGGCCGTGACCATGGCACCTACTTCCATTCTGCCCATCTCACTGTCCCTTATCACTCCTTAAGTTTCCTGGTGTGTAGGAAATCAGTGCTTTCCACTAACAAGTGAGATCTTTGTCTTAATTTTAAAGAGAATATTTTTAATTGTCACCAAAAGTATCAGAGTGAATTACTATATTTAGTTGAAACATTTAGTTCAATTTAGTGCTTGAATTAAATGTTTATGGTGAACTAGACTAGAATGAGTAGACCAAGGTGATACTTAGAATGATACTAAGAATAAATTGTTGAACTTGGAATATGATGGTAGTGATAGAAAGCAACAGATGAATGGGAAAAGTATATTCAGCTTCTTAAAGGGAAGGGCAAAATTATTTTTAAACATTAGCTCTTCAGAAAACTTAGCCCAATATAGAAAAAAAAATGATGGTTTATGTGAAAAGTCCATTTGAAAGAACCTATTAAAGTGGCCAAAGCCCATCAGTTGTTAGTAAATGGAAATCTGCAAACTAAAGCTAAGCATATAGCTTGGAAATCGTCTGTATGGAAGTGAGATGGAGTGATGACATCAGAGATGAGCATAGGCAAAGGCCGTGGATGGCTCCTGTGCGGTGCTATCGGCTTGAGAAGAGGAAAAAAAGGATGAGAACCAAGAAAGGGATGGGTGAGAGAGCAGAGTAGAAAGAAGACTGTTGAGGACTGTCATAGTAGACTGAGTAACTGATCTCATGATTAAGAAAACTAATATTAAGGCTTTTTAAAAATAAAAGTAATTGAACTGAAATAATGATGAAGAAGGTTTAGGAAGTAGTTAGAGGTTTAGGAAGAAAAGTAATCTGGGAATTTTACTAACTGTTTATGGGAAAAGCAGAGGAAGGGAAGCATGTGATGGGCAGCATGAGAAGCAGGATTGCTGGGATGTGTTCTCTGGACCATTTCAAGAAGGGTCTACTCAACATCACAGATGCTGTGGTAATCCCTTGTAAGATAAGGGGACTCGGCACAAGGTAGATGTTCTTGTTTTTCATCTGATCGGAAGCCTTATTTCAAAATCATTCAGTTTCTTCAAATTTTATTGTAAGACCCATTGTGTGATATAGCCTCATGGCTGTGAGAGTGGCTGTTGAGAATTAGTGATGGGTGATTACTCTCTCTCTAGTTCTATTTAGCTGTTAGTGGTTGGCACCATTTCCTCCTTAGTCTACTCATATACTAGATATGTAAGTGGGGATTTAGACATTTTTTTTGTTAAACTGACTGATCACTTTCTCAGTAACTGTGAATTTTCCTTTAGTATGTTTGTTGTTTGTTTGTTTGTTTGTTTTTTGTTGTTTGTTTTGGGATAAGCATGGCCCTGAGATTCCAGAATGCCTATAGAACAGCAGGAAGAAGTAGAATCAACTCCATCTGTAGAGTTTTGCACATAAATTTAGTGCTCTCTCTAATAGATACTATTCCTTCCTCAATCAGTTTGAATTATTAGGGCAAAAAAATTATTCACACATAACATCTATCAAAATGTATATTTATCTAGCAATCCCTGAGGTTTGCAATATGATGGACTTCAGATTTTACGTAGATTCTTTCTGCTCTTGAGTAAGTTGGAGAGAACAAAAGCATAAGATAAAATGAGCTGTAAAACTCTGACAAAGAAAACCCAGTATCATCCTGTGGGCATTTAGAAACAACAGATAAAGTTGGACTGGGATGTAGTAGATTGCTAAGTGATAGAGTACTTCCATAGTGTGCAAGGGACCCTTAAGAGGGGTGTGTATGTGTGTGTGTGTGTGGTCTGTGGCTTGAGTGTGTTCTCTGTGTGTGGTTTGTCTGATTTGTGTGTTTAGTATGTGTGTGTGAAAGATTGTGATATGTGGTATGTGTGAAGGATTGTGATATATGATGTGTGTGTAAAGGGTTGTGATATGTGGGGTGTGTGTATGTGTGTGTCAAGAGTAATCAAGACATAGTGAAGGGATTATACTGACTGATAAGAAAACATACTGGTATAAAAGCTGAATAATTATAGTGGTTTTTGCCTGTAATCTCAGCATTTGGAAAGGAGAGGCAGAAGGATTAGGAATTCAACCAGCTTCAGCTACATTCCAAGTTTGAGGCCAGTCTCATCCAAACAAAACAAGGAAGTATTCTTGGAGAGCTTTTGGGAATGGGTGTTGTGTAGAATTGATTGGGAGGTACCATGGTGAATAATAGTGGATGGGTAGATGCTCAGATGTATGGTAAGTCTTAGAAAGTTCTTGTTCTAGAACAGTGAAAAACTGTGCGTGATTTTTCTTCATTCTAAGCCAAACTTTATGTATTCTGAAGATGAAGAACTTCTAGAAACCTTGAAGGTGTCTAAACGCCATCATATCCTTCCTCCCCCAGAGTACTTTTAGCATCCAAGTGATCCGCTGCTTTATAGCTGTTAGTCACTGTGCCTCTACCAAGGACAAATGTTTTCCATAGTACTGGGTCTTGCTTTGTGTCTTGAGGCTCAAGACTCCTTTCATTATGACTCATTTGTTAAGCTTCATGTAACAAAGTCTGAATAACTTTCTTAGTTGCCATTTGTTGAAAGGTTTTTTTTTTTTTTTTTTTTTTTTGTGTGTGTGTGTGTGTGTTTGTGTGTGTATAAGCTAAATAACCCTTTTGATTTATTTTACCTTGTATCTGAAATGCAGGAAGACAATGAGGCTTGGCTCTTCAAATTCAATCAAAAAGCAGCTTCATTAAGGGTTATGATTTTGTGTTTAGGCCCAGGGAAATAGCTCATGGCAGAACAGTTGCTTATTATGAGTGAGTGAAGGTCTTGGTTTGATCACCAGCAATGAAAATAACAAGGCTTTAGGCCTTAGAAATATTTGAAAATGCAGATGAATATAGAGAAATGAGTGCCATCAAATTCCATTTTATTTTCTCCCTCCAAAACTAGGTTTATTTAAAAGTGAAAATTTCAAGTGTTCATTGGTTTCTTTAGTATGTCAGAAATGATTTTAAAAACAAAACAAAACCTTTTATTATAATTCTGTAGAGTAATTTTGCATCTATCAATTTTAGACTTGAAATTTTAATATTTAGCAACCTTAGGTCTGGACTGCCTTTTTGAGAAGTAAAAATTATATTGTTAAACTGTTTTTTATAGTTGTTTACTGAAATTATTTTTTCTCTTATTTTTAAAGAATATAATATAATTAAACCATTTTCCCTTTCTTCCCTCCAAATTCCCCTATATACCCCTCCTTGCTCTCTTTCCAATTCATGGTCTCTTTTCCCATTACTTGTTGTTATAATTAACTGATATAATTTATTACTACTTTTGGAAAATGCTATAGAGTTTCTCAAGGTTCCTCATGGGCATATGGAAAAAGTGTTACCTGGGGCTTTTCCTGTTTTTGAGACAGAATCTCATGTGTTCTAGGCTGGCCTTGAACTCCTGAATTGAGACCTCTGTGTTTCAATTGCTGAAGTTACAGGTGTGTCCAGCTATCTTTTGCTTTTATAATTGTACTTCCAGAGCAAAGGTAATATATTAGGAAGGTACCTTGTTTTAAGAGTGTCTCCTATTCATCATGGCCTTTGGGAAGCTACCTGTACATACTTTGTTTACACATGTGTATTCTGGATACTGTTGATTGTCATTGGAGAAATTTATGACTATCTTTTCCTTTTGTCATCCTAGGTATGTTAGTGATAAAGGCAGATTTGTTGCAAGAAGTAGTCTGTCATGAATTATGTTTTCAAAGACTCAAGATATTATTTAATAAATGCTTACCACGTATGCTATACTGTATCATGAAGTTTCTAGCTTGTCTGGCCTGGCCTAGCCACAGGTCCAGACCCACAGTCCTACAACTGCTTAGTCCCAAATAATCACACAAAGGCTTATATTAATTACAAACTGTTTGGCTTATGGCTCAGGCTCATTACCAATTAGGTCTTAACTCATTCTTATTAATCTATTGCTATGTGGCTTGTGGCTTACCTGTACTTTTTACATCTTGCTTCCTTGGGCCAGAGCTCACAGCATCTCTGTGTGACTCCACCCTTCTTCCCCTTTATCTATGCTTGGATTTTCCACTTGCTTCTAGTCTGCTTTGCCATAGGTAATTATTATCCAATTATTATCTTTATTATCCGGTAGTAACTCACCACGTACAGAAAGACATCCCACATCACTATACCTTATAGTTACAGCGGCAGAAGAGGCACTGTATGTCTGTTAGACTTACAGTAGAGCTAGCGTGTGATATTAGCAAATCTGGTGTCACCTCTCTGAACAAGTAGCATCAATATTACTTGAGAATATGTCAGAAATACAAACTCTCAAATCTTGCCTCAGAACTATTGAATCAGATGCTGGAGTGGACTCAGCATATTCTGTTGAACAAATAAAGTCCTGTGGTTTTGCTGGGTAGTGTTGATATGCAGTGTAGACATACCCTGTATAGAAATTGAAGCACTGTGGCTTTACCAGGGAGCATACTGAGGCTAGGGAACTAGCTGTATTCTAATACTGCAGTGGTATTGGCAGAAGCAAAGTCATATCTGAGAACATACAACTAACCAAAATTATATTCTTCATATTTTACCATACAATGCAAAGTTTTAATTTTTAGCTAATCTCTTCTGATATCAATTTGGAGTTCTAAACCAGTACATAACATTACTTACATATTATTCATTGGTATGCATCTAATGTGAATTATATAGAAATATAATGACATTATGCAAATAATTTACTTTTAATATCTGTGATTGACTTAGTGATTCCATATATAGTTTGGGGATATATATTTTTTTACAATAGATTTTAAAGCAGCAAGTCTTTTAAAATATTAATTATATTTATTCCCCACACTTATTGTTTTAATTTGTCTTAGTTACTTCTTCATAACTTTCCTCTGTGTTTAAGCAATTTATTAAAGTGTCTTTTTTCCTTTATTCATAATAATAATAAAAAAACACAAGCTAATGCTCAGAATCAAAAGTAAAACAGAAAAAGTCAATGTCATTATCATTTTTTAAATTTTTTTTATTATGAATAAAGAAGTCACAATTTCTATCCTTGTATACCCTTAACCAAGGTCCCTCCTCCCTCCCACCACATCAGGTCATTTTTTTCTTCTCCACATCTCCCCATCCCCCCCATGGGTAGGTGATTGCTTAGTTCAGCCTCTACTTCTGGCAAATCCAGTTTTCTCCCCCCAACATCGAGACTGAGTCAGGTATTCCTCTAGGAGGAGTGGGATCCAAGGTGTCAGTCCAAGGTGTTTCTGATCCCAAGCTGTTCAGTGGTTGTGGTTTGCAGCTTGGGCATGCTTTTCTTTCTTTTTTTTTTTAATTATTAAAATGTCTTAATTAATTATAAACAAATAACATTTTTCACTTTGGGGGGTGTATGAATTTCTAGAAATAAGAAAATTTGATTGGTTTGAAGTTGGAGAAAAGGAAACTATGCCAAAATATATGTTTTCTAACCTAAACTGTTTTATTGAAATAAATTAAGGTTATTACAGTACTGGATAATTAATGCCTAAGCCCAACTGTTATATAGGTAAGAATAGTTTGGTAAGAATGTGTGCAGTGTATTGCTGAACTTGTAAGCCTAAGAAGACTGTGACTAAGTCTTCATTCTGTGTCTTGGCCAGCATCGTTTCATACTAGAATGCTGACAAAGTGCATCAGAGTTGACCGCTATGCTTCTAGCTGTGCATTATTGCCCTTAGGGAAGCTGTAACATACTCTTGTTTCTTTCTTGTCAGTACTAACATTAATATGGTTGAACAAGTCACACTGCTGAGAGTTGAATAGGAAAAAGATGTAGCAAGCTATGGGCTATGGGACTAGTACCAATAGGTTTCTCCTTTGAAACTTCTGAGCATGAATTTAGTTTCAGAGTATGTATGTATATATGTAAAGTGATTTTACTTCCAGTGTTTAAACATGTTAATGAAGCAGTATTATTTTCGATATTTGCTGCTTTATTTAAGTTTTTATGTCCTTAAATGAGGACTTAGTAAAGTATGTATGAAGCAGCTTTTGAAATTTATGTATATATGTATAGTAGTTAAGTATTTGGTGTATGGGAGGGTGGCAGGCCCAGAGCAGGCATGAAGCGACAGCTGACGGTGGGCTCCTGAGCTCCTGGGCTCCTGGGCTCCTGGGCTCCTGGGCTCCTGGGCTCCTGGCTGGGCTGTGGTTTGGCTTGTGGGAATATGGAAGAGGAGGGCAAGAAGGGCAGGAAGGTGCTTACTAGGCTCAGAGCTGGGTGGGACAGTGGTCAGATGGGCTTGCGGCTAGCAGAGGAAGTGCCATGACTTTCCCAGGGAGGGGGTCCCTTTTGCTGCTGCCCTGGCAGGCTAGGGCCGGTTCAGAAGGCCTGCCACAAGCCGCAGAGGAAGTGGGCCCAGCAAGGGACCAGGAGGTGGCCAGGACTGTGCGGTGACTGGCAAGGCTTTTACTGCCCCTTGGCTTTGTTTTTGGATGTTCAGCAAAAGCAAAGATGGGGTGCTTCTTGGCAGGTTTGCTCATCAACTATCGCTCATATTTAATACCATTGCTCATACTTAATACCAATGCGTGATTTTAGTGATGTTGTTTGGTAGTAAGGTTTAGGACAGGGTTCAAGAGGCTCCTTTGTTTATCGTTTATGTAGTTTTAAATATGTGTCCTTAGTTACAGGCTTGAGTAGTTAATAAGGAAATTCTTTTTTTTTTTTTTTTTTAAAAAAAAACTTTATTTATTTATTTGCCTTGGTGTTTGCCTGGAACTGGAACTACAGACAGTTGTTAGCTGCCATGTGGGTGCTGGGAAACGAACCCGGGTCCCCTGGAAGAGCAGAGGGTGCTCTTAACCGCTGAGCCATCTCTCCAGCCCCAATAAGGAAATTCTAAGAAGCCTGGAAAGACCATGTGGGAATGAACTGCCATTAAAGTGGAAAGTAGGGTTTGATAAAATGTATCCCTTTCAGTTCAATGCTTTCAAATCTTTCTTATTTTTTATTTTTTTTTAAATTAAATTGGGATTTTTCGACAACAGCCAGAAAACCTACTAGACAAATTCTAAGAGCTGTAACACTTTCCAACCTTAAAAAAAATAAAAAGAATCCATTGTGCTTGTGTGTGTGTGTGTGTGTGTGTATATATATATACACACACACATGCATATATATGAATGCCAATAACGTTTTCTTTTAATTTCAGGGAGTATGACAAATGAGGGACAACAGTATTGTTGTAAACTAGTGGAAATGAATTCAAAAAGTGGTCCAGGCCTCATTGGCTTAGGCATTAAAGCTTTACAAGACAAGAAGTATGAAGATGCTGTTAGACACCTAGCAGAAGGTAATGGACAGATATCGTTATTCAGTCAACAGGAACTAGTATTTTAATCTTCATGTAAGAAGATAAAGTGAAAGGGGACAAATAAAAAAAATAAAGAAAGGGAAAATGAATATACATATCTGGAGTCTGCTTATTAGATTTGAATTGCAACTCTTCAACTCAAGACTGGAAAAATTCAACTTTAAGTGTTGCAGTGATTTTCTTTGTACAGTAGGGATAGTTGGAGTGAGCCTTAGAAACAGAGAGGCTTACCTTAGTTAACTTAGGTATGGCGGCTTGTTTTGGATAAACATCTTTCAGCTGAGATGTGATTAATAGAGTAGGGAGGATAGATGGGGCAAGTGGGAGGAATGTAGATCAAGGAATGCATTGCTGGAGTAGCAGAGCTCAGAAGATTGGAGGATGGTGTATGGGTACTGGAAAGGATAGGAAGTGAGGCTGAACATGGCCTTGCAAACATTGGTAGCAAGCTTCAGTGTATCTGAGGATAGCAGGAGCCATTGTAAGGCTCTAAGCATAGAAACACTATAGTCTAACTTGCCTGTTTAGAATTTCTGGGGCAGCATGGGGCTGGAGAAGATCAGTCAGTAACATGCTTGTCATGAGCATGAGTGAGCATGAGGACCTGTGGTTGACTCCTACAACCCATGGTATTTATGATTACTTCATTCTAGGCTTGAAAGAATGCCCTAACTGCATAGCTGGCTGGTGTCATCTAGCAGAAGCCCAAGCCAAAATACACAGACCTAAGGAAGCTATTCTTTCTTGCAACCAAGGTATTCTTGATGTAGTTGTGTTTGTTTGTATATAAAGGGACCAATACTGTTTGTTTATATCTAACATGTGAAATATATTTTAAAAATTATGGGCTTTTGTTTTTCATTTTAAATTTGTGGTTGATTTAAATTGATTTAAACTCAGGAAGATAAATAAATGCCCAATCTATATTTACATTATCTTTAAGGTGAGAACCTTTGTTCTGCCTTTCCAGCAAGGAACCTTCTGGTGTGTTTAGGATCTTCATGAATTCTTTATGAGTGATAATTCTTTGTTCTTGATCCAGTTACTTCCCAAACATCTGTATTTGACAACCCATTCTAATTTAGCTTTTTTTTCTCTTCTAGTGTCCTTACACAATCTGTTTTAGTTAGGGTTTCTCTTGCTGTGAAGAGACACCATGACCACAGCAACTCTTGTAAAAGAAAACATTTAATTCTGGTGGGTCACTTACAATTCAGAGGTTTAGTCCATTATCATCAGTGGGTCATGGCAGCATGTAGGCAGACATGGTGCTGGAAAAGTCCTGTCCTACATCTTGCAAGCAACAGGAAGTGGTCTGTCTCACTGGGCATGACTTAAGCATATAAAATACCTCAAAACCTGCCAACAATACCACACCTTCTCTGACAAGGCCACACTTCCCATTAGTACCATTCCCTTTGGGGGCCATTTTTTTTTCAAAGCACGATACAGTCCATTCTAATTCAGCTTCTTTCCCCTTCCCATGTCTTTAATTTGTTAGATGCGGAGGGAGGGATAGTACCTTTCGCTGTTCTTAAGCACTTTTAATTTATTTTAAATAATATGAAGATAGAGATCTTAAATTCATGTCTTTGGTTTTAAGTTCAGATTTTCTAGAGGTATTTGAGAGAACTTTTATTTGTGTTTGAATTATTTATGTCTTTCTATATAATATATTAGAAATTTGCTCACTGTATCTACAGTGTATTATGATATTCTTTTTCAAAGAAAATCTTAAATTTTTAAGATTGACTTTTATGTTATGTGTATGGGAATGCCCACATATATGTCTGTACATCATGTTCATGCATTGATGTGGAGGCCAAAAGAAGGGGATCTCCTAGAACTGGAATTGTAGATGGTTTTGAGCTGCCATATGGGTGCTAGAAATCAAACCTAAGCCTTTTGGAAGAGCAGCCAATGTTCTTAACCACAGAGCCTTCTCTCTATTTCCATATGACATTCTTTAAAAGCTTTAAAAAATTTATGTATTTATATATGCATGTATGTGTGTACGTTTGTGTGCATACACACATGTGCACATGACATGGCATGAGTATAGAGATCAGAAGACAATTTGCAGATTTTGGATTTCTTCTGTTATGTAGTTTCTGGGCACTGAAGTCAGGTTGTCAAGTCGGGCAAGCACTATATAAGCTGCTTCATTGGCTGTATGTTATTCATAACAAGCAAGCAAACTGAAATGCTGGAGATTGACTCCCATGTCCTCAATCTTGTCAGCTCTGAAGAACATAGATAATCATGGTGCGTCAGGTGGCAGTCATCATCATAAGAATCGTTGTCTTCTTCTAAAGGCAGAAGCTTTGCTTCAGCTCTCAGATTGTGAATCTTCAGAGGAAGCAGTTCGTATTCTTGATCAAGTAGGTGGTCTGTGTTTTCCTCTTCACCTTTAGTTTCCAGCCACTAGCTACAAGCCATCTCTCCCTGCCAAATGTTTACCTTCATATACAAATTCAGTATCTCAACTCTTGATAAATCTGGCATACTCTTGAAACTGAGTGTCTCCGTTAGGGTTTCTTTTGCTGTAAAGAGACATTATGACCATAGCAACTTTTATAAAGGCGAACATTTCATTGGGATTGGCTTCCAGTGTGAGAGGTTTAGCCTGTTATCGTATGGTGTGCAGGCAGACAAGGTGCAGAAGGAGCTGAGAGTCCTACATTTTGATGCTTAGGCGATATTGTATGTGAAGAATCTGTTTCGTTTTAGTGCCTTTTCTCTCTCCTTATCTTTGTTCTATTGCAGTAGCACTACTTAATTTTTAACAATTTAGGGCTTTAACTTTTTTCTTCAGAAAATGTTTTACAGACTATTAATTAATTGGTGGCTTTATAGTTTTATGTTCAAGAATTTAAGGTTTGCTTCCTCCACAGATGTTGATTTTGTTTTTAAAGGAAACTGTTTTTTTAAGGTCTTTAGTTTAATTTGAAATTCCTTAGTGAAAAAACATCACGGGCAGATCATGAACTTTAGCAACATGTTTTTTAAAGAGTTTTGTCAAATATATTACCTATTGCAGATTTGTTTTTTATTTATTTTTTGGTCATTGCTTTGTGTATTTCAAAGGATTTTGCATTTTTTTGTTTTCTTTAAAATAACAGCAGCTGTTGAGCCTCCTTTAAGAACTCTTATGTAGCTGGATATGGTGGTTCATGCCTGTAATTCCAGCACAGAGGCTCAGGCAGAAAGATGACCATGAGTTCAAGGCCAACCTGCGATACATTATCAGCTGGCCTATGAGACCCTGTTACCAAAAACAAAACCCTCAGAAATGCAGTATCTTATTTTCTACTTGTTTGTCCTCAGTATATATCTTATAGGTGCTTTATAGATACCTTTCCAACACCATTTTTTACACACAACTCCGTAGTGAGAAGCTTCTATAACAACTCCAGAAGAGTCCATATCTGAGATAGAAAATTTATAAGTTGAGTACAAAACATCATGTTATATTTGAGAGCAAAGAAACTATAAAAGAACCACAGTAAACAGACACAGGAGATGGTCAGAGAGGGCAACAGGACACATACTAAAGAGAAACAGTGTGTTTAAATACGTTTAGATTTATGTGTACATGATGCTACCTACCACAAAGAAAAGGCTCACAGCAAGCTTGCGAAAGCATTTCATTGACTGATTCATGCTAAGGAAGAAACTGGAAAAAGTGAAAACATTTACTGTGCCTGTCTTCCAAACTGCTCCTCAGATAGCTGAGCGAGTGATGAGGGGAGAACTTCTTCTTGGTTTAAGTATTCCAGGTGGTAAGGAAAAGAACACTGATAGAAGTCATTTTGTAATCCTTAATGAAAGAATAGATGTAGGCATTGAGGACCAATGGCATCCCCAGGAAAAAAGATAGCCCAACACAACCATGACAAATGCACATAGCATATTGTTGCTAAACAGGCCCAGTGTCTAGCCCTACCTATTGATGCAGGAGTCAGGAATGTCAAACACCATGAGAACACACTCAGTCAAATGTTGACTTTGTGAAACAGTGACAAATGGCCTGCATTTTCACAGTTAAATTATAAGGAAGAAAGTACAGAGATAGAAGGAGACCCTGTTGATTACAAGAACTATTGTCATATGAGCTATATGTACCTTAGGTGAATTTTGACTAAAAGTTGCTCAAATTCTTCATGAGACAACTAGGAAATCTGAGGATATTAAAGCTATATGGTTAGCTTTGGGTCAGATTGGTAGTGTGTATGCCATTTACAAATGACTTTAACTTAAATATGTATGCTGAAATATCACAGGTGGGAAGTTGCAATTCCTGGCATTTGTTTTAAATTCATCTGAAGGATATAGCAAAGACGTGGACAAACATAGCCTTTGAGTTCATAATTCTGTAGCTGGATAATGGGTACCTGCAAGGTTGTCATACTGGTCTTTAATTTTCTTGTGTATTTGAAGTTTGCCCAGTTAAATGATTAAAGAATGACAATCTGGATAGTAGTGGAATTCTGATTCCACCCTGTCATACCCTGCTCTTCTGTATCCATTCTCTAAGTGGGACAGACACCCCTGCAGCTGTCTGGAGTGACTTGTAGCAGCTGTCAATCATTTTCTAGGTTTCAGATGCAGATAATACCCCAGGACTGCTGGTTCTTCAAGGCCTTGCCCATCTGAACACTGGTGCTGTAGACAAGGCTATCAAGGTTGGTGCTTTTTTTTTTCAGATGGAGCATTATTTGAAGGCTCAAAGAAGAGTCTGGGAATTGAGTTCAGCGTTACAGTACTTGCCTACAAAGTGTAAGGCTTTGGATTTGGTCCCAAAAACCCAAAACAGAATAAAATAAAATATAAAAACTAAGAAAAATCAAAAGCCATTAAACAAAAAAAAATTTTTTTTTTTTTAATTTTATGTGAGTTGGTGTTTTTTCTGCATGTGTGTCTGTGCACCATATGCATGCCTGGGTCTCTCAGAGATCAAGGGAAGACATTGGGTGTGTGGGTGCTGGGAATTGAATCTGGGTCCTCTGGAACAACAGCCAGTGCTCTTAATCACTGAGTCATCTCTCCAGCTCCTCATGTTCTTAATGGGATATGGAATTGATGAATATCTCCTTAACAGATTATGGAAGACCTTCAAGCTTCTTACCCTGACCTGGCCAAAGTCCATGCACTTGAGGCTTTGATTCATTTTACTAAGAAGGACTATCTGCAAGCAGAAGCATGGTGAGGGCTTGCCTGAGGCTCCAGTCACATCTCACTTATTAAAAACTAGACATGGGCTTGATGAAGTCCCAGTTTTAAATTTATGGTGCATGTGTGTATGTGTGCGTGCGTGCGTGCGTGCGTGCGTGCGTGTGTGTGTGTGTGTGTGTGTGTGTGTAACTTCACTTGTAGCATAGGAGCTACAAATTTTTTCTTTTTGTGCTAGATTTCTAATCTAATTAGCTGATGATGCTTAGTTAGCCAGTGTAATATTTGGTGTGTGTTCTGAACATGGATAGTGTTAAAAGGTCACTATACTTCCTAAAGCTCTTCTTCAGGAACATCACTTTTTGTTTATTACAGTCTAAATCCTAAAGTAGTGAAATGTTTTAGATTTGGAATTTTTTTTAGATGTATTTATTTTATTTTATGTTTATGGGTATTCTGCCTGCATGTATGTATGTTTACATGTGTACCAAGTACCTATAGAGTTCAGAATATGGTGTCAGATTCCCTGAAACTAGAGTTACAGTTTTGGGCCTGTATGTTGGTACTGGGAACCCAGGTCCTCTTGGAAAACAGCAGGAGAGCTTAGCCCTGAGCTGACTCAGGTCCTCAGAGTCTAGATTTGAGGTTCTTGAATCACCTGACTTGATCTAACTTGGAGTCCTTTATGTTTTACACGCACACACACACACACACACACACACACACACACACACACACAAGTGAGAGGGGGGGTGAGGGAGAGAGGGAGAGAGATAGATATTTGGGAACTCTTGAATCACCTAACTTGATCAATCTTGGAGTCTCCTGTGTGTTACACACACACACACATACATATGTACACACTCAATCCTTTTTTCTGCTCCCCTTTGGTGATTCAGTTTCCAGAGAGCACTCGAGAAAGACCCTAAAGATGCTGACTGTCATTACCACCTCGGGCTGACGTACTGGTTCATGGGTGAAGAAACAAGGAAAGACAAAGCCAAGGCTCTTTCCCACCTTCTGAAGGTAAACCACTGCCACTGCTGAACTCTTTGTTAAAGTGGGTTTGCTATAAGATCAAATAGGCAACAGACTAGGTATCTAAATTACTATTTGCTGAAGTGTCTTTTTGCATTTCATTTCTCATAGAGGTTTTGTCAGAATATTCTGTTGGTTTTTCTAGGTGAAGATTTAAATCATGAAAGTATAAAAATGTGTTTCAGAAATACATGCTATGGAAGTTGAAACATGTTGACTGTGGACATAGTGCTGTTTTAGCTGATGGTTTCTAGTTTTATGTGTCTGAATTTTTAGCTTCCTATTTTTATAGATGTTTGACATCTATGCCTTAAGTTCTTCTCAGAAAGCATATTAATTTAACAATAGCTCTAATTTCACATTTGTTTTACCAAAGACATGCTAGTTTTACCTTGTGTTTATTTTCTATAGGTAGTGTGGACCAGCTTTTATGTCTGTTTTAAATATCACACTGAAGGTTTTTTTGGCATAATTTTATTCTTTTAATAAAAATAGTTTATTTTCTTTAATCAGTGTACCATACCCTCACTATGCATTGAAATAAACTTTTAATATTCCATTGTCAACATTTGTTTCCAAGGCTGCAAGACTGGACACATACATGGGTAAAGTTTTCTGCTATTTAGGTCACTATTACCGTGATGTGGCTGGAGATAAGAACAGAGCCCGCGGATGTTACAGGAAAGCTTTCGAATTAGATGACACCGATGCAGAGTCTGGAGCGGCGGCTGTTGACCTGAGTGTGGAACTTGAAGACACGGTCTGTCTCATGACTACTCTGTCCCTTAGCCTTTTATTCCAGTATATAAATGGAAATGTTCTTATAATATATTTATTTGAAAGTTATTTTCATTATTCTTTGTAGGTAAAATAGAAGTATCTTTGCACTCATTTTTTAATGTATAGCTTTATTTCTTTTGAAGTATTGATTTATTTAGATATGTGTGACTCATCTGAATTGCCCACAGAAGTCAGCAAATGAGTTAGGAGGCAATGAGAGGAGCGCTTTCTAGGGAGAGGAATAGAATGCATCCTTTGAGAGGGAGAAAGAGGAAGAGTGGATCAGAAGATGCCAAGGGGGACAGTGGTGACACTACAGGGCAGGGGAGGAAGTACGGGGTGCATAACTAATACTCAGGAAAAGGTGACCGGAACCTTACTGCTGTAGAGGGTCCTAAGACATACACATATAAATATATAAAAGGCCTAATGGAGCTACTCTGTAATGGGACACAGTGCCACTACCAAATGCCACAGTCCAATACATGCTCTTATGTTCACTGCCAAAATTGCATTTCCTCTTTTGGAGCTGTTAGCCAGTAGGGACCCCAAAACATTACAGACTATTCCTAGTGCGCCTGGTCATTCACCAGAGCTTCACAGTAAGTTAAATACACCATATACTTAAATACACCAATTGTTAAATACACCATATACTTGAACTGTAAAAGACAGAAGTCAAGCTGGTCCTGACCTGGAAGTTTCAGCACAGTTGGTTAGCTTTCACAGTTCTTGAAGGTGTTATGCATAGCATAGTACTAGAGGTGAAAAGTAGTCATTAATCTTACCTTCAGAACACCGTGAGTAACAGTAACAACTGGCCTGGCAAGATAAGTCCACTGATGTAATAGTAATGTGAATGTATGGGAGCAACCACACACTATCTGATGGGATTTAAGTCACACTTCGCAAGATTGAAACATGCCTGACACTGTTATCAGAACCAAGAAACTTTGAATAGATGGGTCATTACTCCTGGTAGGGACACCCTGTTGTAATGTTTCTGCCAAGTGGACATCATATTAAAATGATTCTAGAGATGAAGAGATATCAGATGTTAAGAGAATTTACTGCTTTTGCAGAGGACCTGAGCTCTGTTCACAGCCCTAATGTCCAGCTGCTCACAACTGACTTTGTAACTTCTGGCCTTCTCAGACACCTGCTGTCAGTCACATATAACACTTATAATTAAAAATAATAAAAATAAATCTCTGAAGAAACAGCTCCCAATGATATCACTACACCCACAGTTTAAGTGTACTTTTAATCTTTATCAAATATGTTTCTTTTTGCAGTAGTGATTGACATGCGGACTAGTAACTGGTTGACATGCCTACAGTACATGATTGCAGTGTGCACAGCTCTAACTATATCACACCCTCACAGCCTAGGGATCATGGAGGTGGATCTTAAGAGTCAGAGGTAGTGGATGGGCACAAGAAGGTAGCATTTTCTGGATAAAACAGGGCAGCTGCACATATGAACTCACAGTGGTTCTGACACCGCCTTCAAGACTGCTGTAAGCTCAAGCCTCACAGTCCAGCATGGAGTGTGTGTGTGTAAATACAAATTAAAAGACTGCTTAACTGCATCTTTGCACTCATTTATATAGTATATATTACATTTTCTTCTAATTGGTAGATACTAAATTACTTGACATTTTTCTTTGTGACTTTTATGTGACTATGTACCTTGTCTACAGGCATTTGTATGAGTACATGTGCACCAGTGTATAGGCCTGAGGTCAGCATCAGGTGTCTTTCCTTGATAGTTTGCCACTTGTACTTTTTGAGAGAGGATGTTCTCTGAACTGGAAGCTCATTGACTCAGCCAGGCTAACTGGCTAGTGAACTCCAGAGACCTATCTCTCTTTCTACACCTGTTCCCTAGTGCTGGGTTATAGAAACATCCCCTACCCCATCTTTTTACACGAATTCCAGAGAGCTGGGTACCGGACCTCTGGACCTTGTGCTTGTGTGTCAGACAGGCACTTTATCAGTTGAACCAACTTCCTAGTCTTGCTTTTTATTAAAATTAGTTTTATGTATTTCATTGTAAATTAAAAAATATCAGAAATGGGAAGTTAAAGTATGTTTGTATCCTTGCATAATTGCTCTGTATTTTGTATTTTATATTTGGTGTCCCTGACATTGGTATTCTTTCATTAGGAAACTGCTTTAGCTATCTTAACAGCAGTAACTCAAAAGGCAAGTTCTGGAGCAGCAAAGTGGGCTTGGCTCAGACGAGGTCTGCACTATCTGAAAGCCGGTCAGCATTCTCAAGCCGTGGCCGAGTAAGATGTCTCATTACTTTTACATTTAGCCAGTGTGATGCTTCCTTAAATGTCTTTGATAGTCACATGACCTTTATAAGTAGCCTCTAGCTAAGATGCATTTTGAGAGAACCATAACAAAATTGAGTATTTGGGTGTTTATTTTCTGTACGGCAGTAGAACTTAAGGTGGACTCAGTCATGTTCTATTGTGGAGGAGTTAGCCAGTGAAGTCTTTGTTGGTATCATAATGCAATAAGTCCCCTCAGTAGACATTTCAGTAATAAAAAGCAGAGATCTTTGATGTTACACCGACATTTGTTGGCTTCAGGAGGGAGACTTTGTCAGCTTGAAGGGAGTTTTGGAGAGGTTGTGTGTGATTGATTTTAGTCATTTTGTTTGAACTGTATTTCAGGGCAAAAATGTAATTGAGTCAGTATAAAGTCATATCTGATGTATGTTAATTTCTAGAATGTAAATACTCTGATTTTTTTTTTAATAAAAATGAAATTCAGCCAGAAGTATAAGCATCCCTCTACTGTATTTCAGATGTTTAGAGGAATATTGACAGGCTGATAGAATGATGGGGTAAACCGATATGGCCATCTATCCTGATGGCAGAGAAAACTGGAGTTCTGCTAAATAATAAAGAAAAAGAAACTATGGTCAACATTCCTAAAGAGCATTTTGTTCTTATTTTCTAAAAAAAAAAAAAAAAAAAAAAAAAAAAAATCACTTCATAAAATCTTTTACTATTAAAAACATTCAAATTGTAAAAGAAACAGTGAAGACTGCTTTAAGTATCATTTTTACAAATCAAAGGACTTGTGTATGATTTAATCTAAGTGCTTATTTTAGATGTGGATAGAGTTCTATTATAACTTTCTCATTGTTTCTTAACATGTTTTAAGTTTACAGGCAGCACTCAGGGCAGACCCAAAGGACTGCAATTGTTGGGAATCCTTAGGAGAGGCGTACTTAAGCAGGGGTGGCTATACAACAGCCTTAAAGTCTTTCGCAAGAGCCAGTGAGCTGAACCCAGACTCCATATACAGTGTGTTTAAAGTGGCGGCAATACAGCAGACCCTAGGCAGGTACACAGAAGCCATCGCTCATTATCAGCTGATCATTAAAAAGAAAGAGGATTATGTGCCAGCCTTGAAAGGTAATTTCTAGAGTTTCTTTTTTAATTTTAATAATACTGAACTATAAGACCCCCAAGTAAATTTTCTCCCTACCTATATTAAAGTTTATAAAGTATATAGTCAATAGCAAGTATCTGACAAGAATTTATCATACAACTTAATATAGATTTGATTATAAAATAGCCAAATTTTGTTTCCTAACAGCTCATAAATGTAATATGGTAGAGATATAACTTTTAGGGAAGTAGAACAAAAGCTATTGGTCTCCAAATAGATCTTCCAGGCAAATTTCTATGATGCTATGTTTTAGTAATTTTATATTCTATTCCCTGAATAGCTTAATAATTTTTATTTAATATTTTTATTTTAAGTTATAGAAGCTTACTTAAATTATATTTAGATGCAATGTTCTTTGTCTTGGAAGTAAGCTGATTTCAGTACCTCTTTTAATGGCCCTTTCTAACCCTGTTTTTAACTATATAAGGAATACCACTACCTATAATATGAGTTTTTCAAATTGTATCTTACCCTTTTGTAGTTTATATGCTCCTCTATTTGCTTCTTATAAAACATACTATTGAAGTTTTAGTTGTTAACAATGTAGGTTTTAAGCAGCTTAGAGCTTGGAATTATTTTTTTTTTTCCTCTTCCTTCCTTTCCACTTTCTTCATTTATAAAACTTTCCCTAAGAGAAAAAAGAACTCACTTTTATGAAATATTTCCTGGCACCTGAGGAATTTACTACTTAAATTAATTTTTATTGTGTATTTTGCTATACAGCTTTTAGCATAAAAGATCAAATACTATTTTTATTATAGTTAAACTCATATGATAAAAACTAATAGTTTCCCTAGTTTGGAAGCTGACAAATTAATTAGCCCGTAGTCAAGAGAATTTTGTGTAGATGACTTTCTTTGAGTTTTAATGCATGTTGATTGCAACAGAATCTTGACATTGGAGATCTTTTCTAAATGTGTCAAGGTTATATTTAGAAATAGCTTTATAAAACAACACTATATTGTTTTCTGGGAAGCTTTCTTAATAGATAAATAGGTTTACCTTAAGTTGACTCTGTTTGTTTTGTATATGTTAATGATGTGCACAAACTCACCTCATTGCAGGTTTGGGTGAATGCCATCTGATGATGGCGAAAGCAGCATTGGTGGATTTTCTGGATGGAAGAGCTGTAGACTATGTGGAAAAAGCACTGGAATATTTTACTTGGTTAGTATCATCATTGTTTAATACTCTTACCTTCTTGGTAGCATAGTAAAGCTAAATTTAGAATATAATTTTATGTCTATGCTGTTAGATATAACAGTTATTTGGAGTGTCAAACATAAAGAATACATTTTGTAATATACAAACCATTAATTTTACCTGTGATACTGAGAAAGGGACTTTTTTGTGCCCTTTGTAATGGCGGCCATGCTGCAGAGAGGAGAGAAATTGTGGCCACTAGTGCAGCAGCAGCTCTGATAAAGTGTCCTGGAGTTGTGATCTTGAAAGGGGTGGCTGTCTGCTGGAACTGATTGAAAGTGGAGCTTCAGACATACAGGATGCTTTTCATTCGTCAGTAGGTCCTGTTTCAGGAGTTTAGATGGGCTGAAGTGAGAGAAAATGAGCCTTCGGATTATTCCTGAAGAGAAGCTGTAAGAACAAGTGTTGTATCTAATAAGAAAAGAGTCAGGAAGATTTAAATCTGTTATGTTATAGAAGGGCAAAGTGTTATTTGTGTTAGATGACTTTTAAAAGACCATGCACTGGGGTCAGGGGGACAGCTCTACAGGTAAGAGCTGTTGTTGGGCAGCTTAAAGACCTGAATTTAAATCCCAGTACTCATGTTGTGTGTGGCTGCACATGTGTCTGTAACTCTGGTGTTTTGGGAAGCAGAGACCAAAGAAATCCCTGGGTCTTATAAGCTGCCAGGCTATATTTAGGTTCAGTGAGACATCTGCCGTGTTTCAAAGAAATATGTCAAAGATGGACAGAGCAGGACAGTTGATGGATGGCCTGTGTTCTCACTTGCACCCTCACCCCCACCCCCAGTGGCAGCAGCAAGTCTATAGATTATCTTGGGCACAGTGGTGTGTGCCTATAATCCCAGCCACCTGGAGAGCCAAGGCAAGAGAGTAGCCACTTCAAAGACAGTTTTAGTAACATCTCAACAGCAACTATACCACTGGAAGAATTCCCAGCCCTGATTTTTAAACAAACAAACAAACAAACAAATAAATGTTGAAAAGACTGAGTTTGGACAGTTAGGATTGCTACTGTTTTCCTTTTTCTCTTTTCTTATCTCAATATCCAAAATCTTACTAAGTTATTTAAAGAATCTTCGGAATAATGTCCTTCCTTGT
This sequence comes from Sigmodon hispidus, assembly GCA_004025045.1. Lineage (NCBI taxonomy): Eukaryota > Metazoa > Chordata > Mammalia > Rodentia > Cricetidae > Sigmodon > Sigmodon hispidus. The sequence continues at coordinate 76,326 of PVIH01006183.1, read as the reverse complement.
GATTCTCACAGTGGGTGGGTTTTCAGCAGTGACAGCAGTAATTAGTGTTTCTCAGGAAGACATTGGGAAGTGGATCTTGGCTGGACTCCTGTAGTAGAAAAGGCTATGACGATGTTCCATCTGCTTGTCTGTCTCGCTGTGACTCAGCAGTTTGTGGTGGCTGGTTATTGAGTGTTGACCTAAACTGAGATGCTCTGAGAAAGGTGGAGAGAGATGTGCACCTCTGATTTTTCTCACACACCTCCTCATACCCCTCTTGACTTTCTGAGTTGCTTATCCAGGCTGCTTTTACTTGCTCCTCGTGGCAGATCTTTATATTTTCTTGTTTAGAGTTTTTATTTATTTATTTTTGCCATGAGTGAAAATCCTGTGCTCTACCAAATATAGTTAATACAAATATAGTTGATACATTGTTTGGTCTTCTGAGAAGTCCAAAGACAAACTTTATAACAAAAAGTCACTGTTTTGATTATTGATTAACTACACAAAAAGGCACACTGTTAGAACTTCGGTGTTAAAACAGTAGTAACAGAATTGCCCTAAACTGGTCCTCAAGTGTTTTCTATTTTTGGTCTATTTGGTTTCTGTCACTTTTAACAATTAGGTTGAAGATACCTGAGAAAAACTGAAAAATTTCCTGCCTTTCCCTTCTGCTTTTTCTACATGTTTTTTTCTTCCTAGTAAGAAGGTAATAGAATATAGCTATGTTGACTGGGCACTGGTACATGCACAGAACCTGACTAAAGTTGTTGCTCTCAGCCAGGACTGCATACAAAGTTCCTCTGTTGTAAGAATATGTAGTCCCGAGAGACGTACAATGAAGCTCTTGGACATAATTTTGAAGGCCTCTGTTTCTCCTTGCAGGGCTCTACAGCATAGAGCTGATGTGTCCTGCCTTTGGAAGCTCGCTGGAGATGCCTGCACCAGCCTGCATGCTGTCTCACCACCTAAAGTGCGTGTTCATGTCTTAGGAGCTCTTCTTGGTCAACAAGATGGAAGAGAAACACTGAAGAAAGAAGAGCTCCTGCATCTTGGAGGAAGGTGATTTACAGGAAATACCAGTTATTGCATTAGAGCTGAATTAGAACATTATATTTTAAAAGCAACCATACCATTGATTTTAATTTTTCCACAGGTGTTATGGTCGTGCGTTAAAGTTGATGTCTACATCTAACACATGGTGTGATCTTGGAATTAATTATTACTACCAAGCACGACATCTAGCAGAGACAGGCAGCAGCACTGATGGCCTTACAGAGCTACTGGAGAAATCTATGCATGTAGGAGGAATTTCTTATAAACTTCAAAACAGTGATTTTATGAAGATGCTATTGATAACTATTTTGTTTTAACATTAAGCCACATTTTATTTATATACATACTGATATTCAAGAAATAAAAAAATTAATCTACTTTAACTTCTTTTCAGTGTCTGAAAAAGGCAGTGAGATTGGACAGTAATAATCATTTATACTGGAATGCTCTTGGTGTAGTTGCATGTTACCATGGTGAGAATTATGTCACACTTCATTTTACAAGATACTTGCTTTCAGGCAATAAAGTTTAGTTACTTTAAGTTCTCTATGTTTCAGGTATTGGAAATTATGCCCTTGCTCAGCACTGTTTCATCAAGTCAATCCAGGCAGAACAAATTGTAAGTGTTCCATGTTTCTACAGAAAGAACTGCAAAATTCAGTGTATTAATTTTCTTTTAAAATTAGCTCGTTTAATTGGTGTGTATGGATGTGTGAGTGAGAGCAAATGTGCATGTGTAATACAACACTTGTAGACATCACAGAATTTCTTTCAGGAGTTGATTCTCATCTGCCACTGTGTTGAGGCAGATCCTCTCTCACTTTAAAAATATCGTATTTATTTATTCAGAGTGTGTGTCCACTCATGTGTGTGCTTGTGTGCATGTGTGTATCTGTTGTCAAGACTACTTTGAGAAGTTCATTTTATTCTTTGCCAATTTCACACATGTGCATAATGTTTTTGGATCATACACAACTTTCTCTGCTTCTCCTTCTATTGTTCTGATCCCTTAATCTCCCCAACAGGTTCCCTTCTCACTTCCTGTCTTGATTTTTTTTTTTTTTTTTTTTAAATTTGGATTGCTTGCCTTACTGTGGCTATGGAGCTATTGGCTGGGGTGTGGACGAGTTTACAGTAGCTACACCACTGAAGAGAAAGGACTCTCCATTCCCCATTAGCCTCTTAGCTAGGGGTGCAGCCTGGCCAGCCCCTCCTAGAGCCTCAGTAAGATGTTGAGTTTATGAGTGCTGCAGCTAACAGTGTCCAGTCAGAAGAGAGAGCACTCCTTCCCACCCTCCAGCTCTTTTTTCTGCTCTGTCTTCTGAGGTACCCGTGAGCCTTGGCTGCTGTGATACAGATATCCTCTTCAGGGCTGGGCACTTTGACCACACAGGAGTCTTTGCATTAATTGTTTTATATTGCAAAAAGAAGCTTCTCTGAATGAGGCCTATGTTTTTAATATATCTTTTAGAATGCTGCTGCATGGACCAACTTAGGAGTGCTATACCTTGCGACTGAAAACATCCAGGTATCATCAATTTCACTATGTTAAAAGTGAAGGATACTTTCTGCATATGACTTTGCGGAGAGATAGTTTATATATTATCTAGTATGTCAAATATGCTAGTTAATTTTGATGTTTGTTTTATTATATTGAGTAATGAATATGTAATATTTATTTTTTCTTCCATGAAACTTCTGGTTTTATATTTATATGTACTTTTTTCTTCTCTGAAACAACATCTTTCTGTGTACTCCACACTAGCCTTGAACTCATTAAATAGTAGCCATCTTCGTATTTTAGCTTCCTTACATAATTTTTAATAGATGAAAACAATTCTTTTGTTAATGGATTTGGCAACAATGTAAGTATGAGAGAAGTTCTTTGCAGTGTTTAGTGTGGATGAGTGAACGTAAGAGAGACAATTAGTATTTTTTAATATCTCAAATTTAACCTTTGGTTTTGTGACTTAGATTTTGGCTTTCAGCAAATATTAGTGCCTTTAAATATCCCAATGAAATTTTTCCAGTTGTGCAGCTGTGGTTAACTTCCTAGGCCGTATTTCAGAAGTCTCCACAAGCTTAGAATAGTGCCATATGTTTACCATTTCTTGGCTTAGTCAGTGTGCTGAATCTTATCCTTTGACAAAAGAAACTTCCATAATATTATTGAGAATACATTAATCATTCACTGAAAAAGTGATCAGCTTTAGAAGATTGTAAATAGATTGAAAGAATTTTTTAAATTAGATCTGAAGATATGTGAAGTGTTGTAGCCATAGCTCAGTGAAAGTGCATACACTTAGTGTGGACAAGGCCCTAGGTTGAATCTCATCACCACTGGGCAGTCTTTGTTCATGAGCTTTTTTCCTGACAAAGTCTCTGCTTACATCACATGGATTGCCCTGAAACAGTCGAAAGCAGTGTGGAGTGCTTCTGTCTTTGTTGTTTCTTTTACAGCAGGGCACATATGAGTGTATGGTTCCAAAGAGGTATATTTGATGGTTCTTGCCTGCTTGTTATAGAATTGTGTTGTTTACCTCTCTTCCTCCAGCAGCAGATCCATCTTTCTAGCTTCACTGTTTGTGAGTTCTTATTCCTTCAAAAAAGGGAATAGATTCAGTCTTATTTAATCATTTCTTTCACACATAATTAGCATATGGTATATGATTATTTAAAAGTTCTGCAGAATAGGTGATAGAGACCTAAAGTATTATTTTTCAGGGGACCAGAGCTCTTAATCTATGTGGAAATCTGTTGCACACAGAATTATTCTAAGACAAAAACATTGTATCCAGTAATTACTAATTGTGGTTGAACAATGAAATTTTTTTATTTATGTATATTTGTGGAATGGTTGCTTTATCTTATGCTTTTTGTTTAAATAATTGAAGTTTATGAGATTGCTTGATGTGTTATTTTTTTGCTTTTTTACCTAGCAAGCTCATGAAGCTTTCAAAATGGCCCAGTCCCTTGATCCATCTTATTTATTGTGTTGGATTGGACAAGTAAGATAACAGTTATTAATAAACATAAGTATGAAATAACTTTATAGTAATGATAATAATAATAACATTAAATGAATCATTTAGAAACTTATTATATGCTAGTCATTGTCTTAGGTCTTTGCAAGAAATATTTTGGTTAATCTGTTACCAATCCTTTGAGGTGTGGCTATTGTTAAACTCTTTTAAAACTGTAGAAATTTAAAATGAAGACATTCTAAATACTGTGTCACAGCTGGCAATGATTAAACTTTGAATTCCATGAATCTGATTATTACCTTGCCTAAAAAATAAAATTAGATTTGCAAAGATTTGTAAAGACAATGCACTGTTGCAAAGACCATTTGGTTATTGTTTTTAATTTTCTATAAAGTCTTTATATTGAGTTGTGCACTTATGAGTATTTTCTTTTTGACTGTGTTTAGATTTTTGTACTGTCAGATAGAATCACGTTAATGTTATGAAGGTCTGAGTCTGTCAGTGATTATTTTACCTTAGTCTTATTACTTGTAAAACTGAATGTTCTGTATAGTTGAGAATATTAATGAATTGCCAAGTGGTCAGCAATGATAGGAGCATGTATCAGATAATTGCTAGTCAAAGGTTAAGTATGTCTTATTGCCCTTTTGTATCTAGTGTAATACAAGTTATCTGGTGGGGCAAGCAGATAGAGCAAGGTAATTTTTTTTTTTTTTTTTTTTTTTTTTTTGAGCATGGCAATTTGTTGTCCTCATTAGGGACAGTGGTAGGTCATTTCAGTGCTGTCCTCTGTGTCAGTTATTAGACAGGAAGCACTGGAGTTTGCATTTCTGCCTAATATCAGAATCTTTTGATGAGACTGTTCCAGGGTACTTTGTATTGCTCTAGGTTAGGAAATATTCTCACAGTTGCCGACATGTAAAATGTTTTCTGTTTTGAAAGTATTTTATTCTTTAAATTATCTCAGGACACAGCTCCCAGGCATAGTTAGAAATGGTAGCACTGGAAGACTTAACTTTGCTTTGAAGCAAGGCTGGTAAATCTCTGGTTTTCTAGAACCAGTTATTACCATTATTTTTATTTCTTTTAAATTAATTAAAGCCTTTTAAAAATCCTCTTAATAGGCTCTTATTGCAGAGACAGTTGGAAGTTTTGACACCATGGATCTCTTCAGGCACACCACAGAGCTCAACATGCATGTAAGAATCTGGGTGTTCTTGAGAATTCTTCAGTGGGCAAATATTACCCTTGTTAAGAAAATGAGTAGAGAGACTGGGAGTAGTGGCACTCAGGAGGATCAGGATGGAGTTCAAGGTCACTTATAGAGCAAGTATGAGATCAGACTAAATTACTTCAAATCCTCTCTCAAAAAACCAAAACCAGAAATAAAAACTAGAAAGAAACAAAATAAATAGTGGTATAAAATGCTAATGATGGCTACTGTTTCTACTCTATCTTAGAAGAAGATAAGTTATCTTTACTTATAACTTCTTAATTTCAACTTCAGTGTTAAAGCTAATGAAAAATGATGAGATTACAAATTTTATTTATTCATTTTTACATGTATGAGTGTTTTACTTGCATGTATCTGTGCACCAAGTATTTGCCTGGCATCCATGATGCCAGAATGGGGCATTGGAGCTCTTGGGACTGAAGTTACAGACAGGTGTGAGCTGTCTTGTGGGTGATGGGACTGGGTCTGGGTCTTCTGGAAGAGCAGCCAGTGCTTTTAACCATTGAGCCATCTCTCCAGTCTTCCACACTAAGATTTAGTACATGTAATAAGAGTATTGTGGAAGAGAAATTGAAACTATAAGAAAAAAAAAGACAGGAGGTGAAGGAAGGCTTTCATTGATAATCTAGACTCTGAAAAGACATTAAATTACTTTGGCTTGACCTGTGAGAATTGTCTGAGAAGGAGAAAACCAGCCCATCTGGCAAGCCTCTGTGTTCTTCTGTTTATTGTATTTGATTTTACCTAGGATTAGAGAAGTGATCTTAGGTTGATCTCAATAGGTGTTTTTGATTTTAATCATGTTGTTAAAGGCACATAAAGAATAATAAGCTACGATACTACTGTTACTGAAATATTTCATTTCTTAGTTTTATTGAATTATCATAAGTTCACTCTGTTTTTTTCAAGACTGAAGGAGCCATAGGTTACGCATATTGGGTTTGTACAACATTACAAGACAAAAGCAACAGAGAAACAGAACTGTACAAGTACAACATCCTCCAGATGAACGCTGTTCCTGCAGCACAGGGTGTTCTGTGTAAATATGTGGGTAAGATACCTATTGTTTGTGGCAAAATATCAGACTACTGGAATGTATAAATACATTGTAGCTAAGATACCTATCATATATGGTGCAATAACAGACTACTAAAATGATTTGATTTTTCAAAATTTACCCGACTCATAAATATGCTGATTTTTCTTTTTGTTGCTACTTGGAGGAAGTACAATTTTTAAATCAAAGTAATGGCTCTGGGAGAGTGATTGAACTCATTACTTACTGAGTCAAGATTTCCTTGTAATATTGGAAGCATGTTAAAGGTTAATGGTTCTGAGTTACTGCTGCAGTGACTCTTTGTATACTTCTACTTCAGTTTGTGGACCAGAGGTTTGGTTTCCCTCAACTTGTGTTTCACTTCTGGGGAGAGAAGATCACAATCCCCAGGTTGTATAGTTAGGAGTTTAGATAAGATAATATGTATGAGAATCCAAACCCATACCCAGTGACTTTAGCCTCTCCTTATTAACCCTTGATTATCCTATAAGATATTGCAAAAAAAAAAAAAAAAAAAAAAAAAAGTAGATTTAGGAAACTGAGAATGGTAAAGTTTATTAACTTTCTTGGTAATAATTTCTTGTCTTTAAAAATAAAACCACCATGAATCTTTATCTGTAGCCATTATTGAGGTCTTGGCCGTACTATACCAGTGAATGTTAGAGTTCTTACCTGTGATATAGGAAGGAAAGTGCCTGCTACTTAGGATTTTAGTGGTATGAGTTTTACAAAGTTTTAAGATGAGTTCTTGGCAGGGGTAGTCATAAAAGAAATCAGCAGCTGAATAATATGAAGTAAAAATGGTTCAATCTAGGTATTGAGAAGTCAGTTCTCCTGTGCATTTAGTGTGAGCCAGTTGTGAAGAAGGTAATGAGTTTACTGGCATCAGCAGTTTGGGACATTGTCATCTATTGCGGTGCTGATGTGAAGGACACTGATAAATCCCCAGAGATGAGCAGGTGTCTACTCAGAAACTCATTCATGACTTTTCTTACTTTATAAGTAATTTAAAGGATGTACATAAAGATGTAAATCTTTTAATAAAATGATGAACACATTTTTTTTAAAACAAATGTGCATAGATTTAAATTAAATTAAATAGGGGAACCATTTTCATAGACTCATGTAGATGCTATGTGCCTGGCCAGACATACTAAGAAAGCAGAAAGAGAGATGCCGATGAGAAGACATAGACCTTGCCTGTCGTTCCACCGAGTTTGCATTACTGTACCATGGATGGAGCTTCTGGCTCTTTTTGATGGATTTGTGACCCTGTACAGTAACTTTTAGGATTTTGAGAATGATTTTGACTGTGATGTTAGTCATAGACTTTGTACACATTATACTATATACATTACACATTATACTATAATGCTAGAATCCAACCATCACGTAAGACTCATATTTGTGCTGTATTTGTTAAACAATATGGGCATATGAAAGCCTGCTCTTTAATACTTGCTTTAAGTAAGTAGGTAAGGTATATATTTTATCCAGTGTAGATCAATAACATAAAAATTGGAAAATGCTGTATAGAAGTGCCCGGGTCTATTTCTCTGTTCCAGGTGTGAAGTACTGAATTATTTTTTTGAGAATATATAGTTTCGAGTAGAACCACCAAGAGAAAATTGTTTCTAAATTACATCCTAAGAGGTTTAATTAATTAACCAGAAAATTGTATGACATTTTTAAAGAACTGTTAAAAAATTGCAATACCCAGAATTTATCTGTAAATGTCAAAGCTAGTTTTACTGAGTTACAATTTCAAATAATTTTACTTAACAGAAAACATCTGAGGGGGTCGTTTATTTTAAACCAAATATGAAAAAAATAAAATATATTAAGATAAAGCAAAAACCATTGCATCAAGGCTGAACAAGACACCCTAACACAGAAGGAAAAAGAGCCTCAGGAACAGGCATGAGAAACAGAGACCCAATCATTCACACACTCAGGAGTTTCATAAAAATACTAAGCTGAATGCTATAATATATGCAGAGGACATGCTGCAGACCCCTGTAGTTCCTGGGTGTGCTGCTTCAGTCTCTGTGAGTTTATATGAGCTGTACTGCATTGATTCCAGAAGGCCTTCTTCTCCATCTCCTCTGATTCTTATTCTATTCCTGCCTCTTCTTCTGCAGGGTTCCCTGAACTCTGGGGAGACATTTGCTGAAGACATTCTGTTTAGAAACGTGTGTTCCACGGACTTAAAACATGTTTAAACTTTAAAATATAACTAAAAACCACATATTCTTTATTCAGTGATTTGTAAGAATTATCAAATTATCACTGGTGTATACAAGATAAATTAGGCCATTATTCTTAATAATACCATTAATCCCTGTAGATAATCCCCTGCTTGAGATGCTGAAATAAAACGAGCATTTAGCTGTTATTTTTGTGTGGATAGCATACACTTACAAATAAAAGATGTTTGTGAATTTCCAGGAAGAATTCAGGATTATGCTCCAGCTTTCACAATGCTGGGTTATTTAAACGAACTTCTACAGCTGAAAAGGGAAGCAGCAGAGGCGTACCAAAGGTAGGTGATGCTCGGCGGACATCGCTCGCTGTGCTGTCAGCCTTCCAGCAAAGTTTGTTCTGTGGCAAAAGAACTAATGCGAGTTTTCACTCCTTTCCCAGTCCTCATTGTTTTTTCTTGTAGAAGGGAAAAGGTGAAGTTCCACATTTTCAGCTGGTTTTTTTTTTTTTTTTTTTTTTTTTTGCATTCCTTTGGCAGGAGCTGGGGAGCAGAGAAGGGCACCAAACAAAACTTATAGATTCTGTTTTAGAAAAATTTACCCCCTATAGTCAGACAAGAAAGAACAACATGAATATTATTATCTATTACATGTTTACCCCTGTCAGTGTTTGTTGGATACTATGTACCAAGCATTGTTCTTGGCATGAGAAATTTATCAAGGAATTACAACAGACAGAGGCCCTGTTCTCATGGCGCTCCTCAATGGGAGATACTCAGTAAGCTAGTTGAGTTACTAACCGTTGCTATGGAAGAATTAGAGTAACTTCTAGGGTCTGAGAATATAGGAAAATGCATTTCAGATAGAGTGAGAGTAAACAGAAGTAGTTTGCCATATTTAATAAACAAAACCCCAGTGTACTAGAGTGGAGTGATATCCTAGAGACTGGTAAATTAAAGCAGCTAGTTTTTTCTCTGTATATTAATGGTAGGTGAATATGAAAATAACTCTTGATCTAATGTGTAACTACTAAACAAGTTGAAAAAGCTGATTCCCTAACTTTAAGGCACACCACTTTTTCAAATATAAGTGAATATTTAGAAGATATCTGGTCAGGTATAAAGAAGAGTCCCAAATACTTAGCTATATCCCTTTGGGGATTGCCATTTAAGGAGTAATCACTAGATGGTACTGGAGGCTATATAATGAGGTTATTTTTCCAGGTGATGGAGGAAAGTTTATAAAAAAAACCAAAATAAACCCCCACAATTTTCCTTTTAGGGTGTCAATAAACTTAGAATAAATAAAATATAGAATATAATAGTTAACACATAAAGCAAGACGGCTAAAGGTGTGTGCTGTTATTATTACAGGCATGCTGAACTAGACCTCACTGTACCTCAGGCTTAAAGTGGCAACTCCACAGCCATAAAAACAGTTTATATACTGACCACAGCAGCTGGTGTTATGTGTTATGATATTTTCTGCTTGAAACACAAATAATGCATAAATTCAACCAGAAGCATAGTTTTTAATTTCTGTAACTTACTGATTCTTTGTGGTTATAACCTCATGTACCACAATCTCACTCATCTGTCTGCCTCTTCCTCTCCACCCTCTGCCCTTGTAATCTCCCGCACAAAATAAAATTTAAAAAGTAAAGACAAAAACAAACAAACAATCTCACCATGGAATCTGTAGTGTGTTATATAAATCACATAATGTACTGTTTAGTCCACACATCTTGTCTTGCAAATGTTTATTGCAGAGAGTCATTGGTCTGCTTTGAGGCCTCTGGCTTCTGCTGCGCTATTGATACTGGATCCTCACTGGGATTCCTCTTGGACATTCTGTTGCTGCTCTTCTGCAGCTTTGGATCTGCAGGACTGGACCAACTCCTAGTCCTGGTTCTGGGACTGGGTGGGTCAGCCTGCAGCTCTACTTCATCCTCACCACCAGGGGGAGCTCTTGAGCATTGCCCCAGCTAGCTCACCTCACCTAATGCCCCAGGCAGCAAGAGGCAGGGCCAGTTCTGCTCTCACACCCTCCAGACCACCTCTGTAGTATTTTTATATTTCCTAAGCAAATTGTTTTTTATGCAACATCAACTAGATAAAAAGCCTTTTTTGAATATTTCTTCTGGCAGATGTCATTACAGAGAAAAGAAATAAACCATTTTATTTTTTAAAAAATATCTTTTAATTATTAATAAAATTTCTTTTACATACCTTCCACTGTTACCCATCTCTCTCATTCTTCTCTCCCCGTTCCCCCTCCTCTCCCTCCATCTACTCCTCAAAGAGGGTAACGCGTCCCTTGACAGTCAACACATACCATGCCTTGCTGACATATCAAGTTGAGGCAGGACCCATTCCCTTCCCTTCTTTTTGTATGAAGACTGAGCAGGACATGCCACCAAAGCCAGTTCATGTAACCTGATTACATAGCCAGGGGGCCCACTAACAGCTTGATTAGAGCAACTGTCTCCCTAATTCAGAGGGCCTAGTTCAGACTCATGCAGGTTCTCCAGCTGTCAGTCCAGAGTCAGTGAGCTCCCATTAGCTCACACCAGCTGTCCCTGTGGACATCCCCATTGTGTTCTTGACCCTCCCCTTGCTCATCTAGTTGATTCTCCCTCTCATCAACTGAACTCCAGGAGTTTGGCCAAGTGCTAGGTGGTGGGTGTCTGCATCTGCTTCCATAAGTCATTGGATGTAGGTTCTATGATGACACTTATAGTCACCAGTCTGAGCACAGGAGAGGGCTAGTTCAGGCACCTTCTTCAGAATTGCTAGGGGTCTTAGCAGTTGTCAGTTCCTATGGACTTCTCTAGCACCAGATTTTCCCCTAAGCCCATGATGGCTCACTATGTCTAGATATCTCTTTCAATGGTCACTTCTCCATCCCTCCCCCAACTTGGCCTTTTAGAACCCTCATTTTCCTGCCCCCAAACTTTTCCCTCTATAACTGCTCCTCATGTGCCCGTGAGATCTTAACCTTTCCCCTTCCTGGGGCAATTTATGTGTATCCCTCTTAGGGTCCTCCTCTACCTATTTTCTTGAGGGATGGGGTGGGAGTGGAATCTAGCCTGTTTATCCCTTGCTATGTGTTTATTATCCACATATTGTGTTAGTCTTTCTGGGTCTAGGTTACCTCACTCAGGGACGATTTTTTTCCTAGTTCCATTCATTTGCCTGTAAGTTTTATGATGCCATTGAGTTTTGTTTGTTTGTTTTTATATTGAGTGATATTCCATTGTGTAAACATACCATATTTTCTTTTTTTTCCTTTTTCTTCATAATTTAATTATTACAAGCCTCTTTCTTTCTTTTTTCCTTTATTATTATTATTATTATTATGAACAAAGAAGTCACATTTTCTAACCCTTTATATCCTTATTCAAGGTCCCTTCCCCCTCCCACCACATCAGGTTATTCTTTCTTCTCCACAAATCCCCATCCCATCCCTTGTCAGGCTGCAGGCAGTCCCATGGTCCCACTGCCCCAATATTGCTTAGTTCAGTCTCCACTCCTGGAAGATGCAGTTTTCTCCCACCTCCCTCAAGAGTGAGGCGGGTGTTCCTCTAGGGGGAGTGGGATCCAAAGTACCACATTTTCTTTATTCATTGTTTGGTTGAAGGGCATCTAGGTTGTTTTCAGGTTCTGGCTATTACAAATAAAGCTGCTATAAATATAGTTGAGCAAATATCCTTGTGTTGTGGTTGATCATCTTCGGTATATGCCCAAGAGTGGGATTGCCTCTTCCTGAGGAAGGCTGATTCCCATTGCTCTGGGGAGCTGCCATGCTGGTTTCCAAAGTGGCTGTACAAGTTTGCACTCTCACCACCAATGGAGGAGTGTTCCCCTTGTAAGTGTTCCTGACATGCCACATGGTGGACCCAACATGGCGCCGGGTGAAATAAGAATTTCTGGCATGTAGCAAGTACATGGTAAAGCCAACATGGTGCTGCATACAGAGGGCACGCCCCTTCTCTTAAAAAGAAACGCCACATGGCAGCCCACTCTCTCTCCCCCCTTCTCCTTCTTGTCTCTCCTCTCTCCAACTCTTCTCTGGGTGCCTGCCTCGCTAAAATAAATTCTTGTGTGGCACCTGGTAATGAGTCTCTTCCCCACATGCAAAAAACTAACACCTCTTGCTCTACAACCTCTCATTAGTATTTTTGATCTTAGCCAATCTGACACGTGTAAGATGGTATCTCAGAGTCATTTTGGTTTGCATTTCCCTGATGGCTAAAGATGCTGAACACTTCCTTAAATGTCTTTTGGCCATTTGAGATTCTTCTGTTGAGAATTCTCTGTTTCGATCTGTACTCTATTTTAAATTGGGTTATATGGTTTTTAGATATCTAGTTTCTTGAGTTCTTTATATATTTTGGAGATCATCTCTCTGTTGGAAATAGGATTGGTAAAGATCTTTTCCCATTCTGTAGACTGCTGTTTTGTCTTATGTCCTTTGCCTTACAGAAGCTTCTAAGTTTCAGGAGGTACCATTCGTTAACTGTTGCTCTCACTGTCTGTGCTACTGATATCATATTTAGGAAGTGGTCTCCTGTGTCAGTCAGTGTGTTCAAGGCTACTTCCCACTTTCCTTTTTATCAAGTTTAGTATAACTGGAGTATGTTGAGGTCTTTGATTCATTTTGATTTGAGTTTCCTGCAGGGCGATAAATATGGATCTATATATGCATTCTTCTGCATGTTGAGATCCAGCTGTGCCAGGATCACTTGTTGAAGATGCTTTCTTAGAAAAAATTTTAAAAGTTCTTAGCTTTTAGGAGATTTCCCTTTTTTCCTATGGGAGGGACACAGTGGGAGAAGGAAGTGTTGGTTTTAGCTCTTGGTAAATGTATTCTAAGCCTAGAAGGACCTCTCATCTTTTCCCTTAACATGTTGTCTTTTGGTGTTTCTGTATAGAAAGCCTCAGAGTACATGAAAACATTCAATTCTCTGTCTTCTTACATAAATATTTTCAAGAGTGTCTTCTGTAAACATCGGTGTGTCAAAATATAACATTGATGCAGTCATTGCTTATGTTTAGGTTACAAGTTTTAGAATATTTACAACTTACATTAGTAATAAATGTCTTTACTTATGAAGAATAAGATTTTTTTTAGCAATAACTTAAAATTTAAATATATTTAAATGTCTTTGTGGTATCAACTTACTGAAATGTAAACTAACTGCCAAAAAAAAGCATCAAAGAATTAGTAGAATTGAAAGAAAAGATGACAAATCCACGGATTTGGGTGAGGAGGAATGAGTAAAACAAAATGTTGCATATAGAAAAGTTAAAATACTTTTTCTTTAAAGGGCAGCAGAGCTGTTACATCCCACAGAAGACCAACAGACTTATAATGTTGCAGTGAGGAACTGGGGCAGACTGTTATGGTAAGGCGATTTTTTTTCTCATTAATTCTGTGAGTCTATTTATCAGGGAAAATTGTGGCCCTTCAGATATGAAGACTAGTGTCCAGAGCCATAGTATATATTATTCTAAGGGCCAGAATGTTTTTGCATTTCTGTACTCTTAAAATCTAGCCTGAGTATGGCTTGTGAAGAATGAAGCTAGAGTGGATGGTTTATGGGCTGGATAGAGGAACATTTGGGAGAGAGGCAGTAGCTTTCTCTAATAGAAACCTACTTAAGTAGTTGGGCAGTTGGATTTAGTTTGATTGGCTATGGAATATTATAGACTAGGAGTTCCTTTGGAACAGTACTAAAAAATTCAGGACAGTAGAGCTAAGGTCTGTCCTTCTGTTCTCTAAGTCTTCTGACCCAGAAGGACAGACAGACTAATAGCTTTAGAGGGTAGAAGGGAAGTCGGAGCATAGACACACAGGAAGAAGGATACATAGGCATCATTTCAAAGAAAAGCCATAAAGCTGAAGTCTGCTTACCTTTTTTTCTGTATTTATCTTCTACACATTTCTAAAAGAGTATTCATTTAAATATATAAATATGCACATATTTACAAACAATCTACTTGCATGAAAGGCTGGCTTTCTTTCAAAGTTAGAGCTTAATTTTATATTTTTCATTTTTATAGAACTAGTAATAGAGGCAAAAGTTTCTTGTGTTTTTAACTTATTGCTTCAAAGATTAACATGCTTTTATAAAAAAAAATTACACTAACATTTATAAAAATCTTTTGGGTTATGGTGATAAATACCAGAAACAAGAATCTCAGAAATATTTATTTAGATAACAGTTGGGGCTGGAGAGATGGCTCAGCAGTTGTGAGTGCCTGCTGCTCTTCTAGAGGTTCTGGATTTGGTTCCCAGCACCTGTAGGAGGCAGCTCTTGGATCTGATGCCCTCTTCTGGCCTTCAGTGGCACCCATATACATGTGACATAGATGGAGACAAACATACATGTGCATCAGTTACAGACTTCTTTAGGTTATAGCAGCTGAGCTTATGTGACTTCATTGTAAGATAAACAGCTATTTTTCTATGATGATTCTTAATGCTAATTTTTCCCACTGTATATTGAAATGCAGAGCAATAAAATTGTTTTCTGTGGGTTTTATTGTGCCTGTATGCTATCCAACGAATAGATGTATGGGTAAATAGTTTACAAGAGGGATAGGTTTTTTACTCCTGACTAAATATTTTATAACTTACTGGAGAATATAAATAATAAGCTTAAAAATTAAATTTTGTTTTATAAAAGCCAGCCTAAAATTATTTTTGTAACATTGGATGTAAGTAAAATTTGTTAAGGAACAAACAAACAAACAAGGAATTTAAGAGAGTGATTTGAGTAATTTTCACATATAATTTAAGTTATATGTGAAATCATTCTGGTATACTCTACTTATGGTATGCCTTCTATTTAAATCTTTTCAACAACTTGAACATTGATATATTTTATTTGCTAAATTACTATGAGAAGGGATATGTAGATAATTCATTAAAAGTAGTGATAGTGAATGTGTCTATTTGCTTTCACAAAACTAAGATTAGTATTTTTATCTTAAATGTCGTTGCTCTTACTTCTTAGTTCCCTTGGCGAATATGACAGAGCTGTCCAGGCCTTTAAGTCAACCCCCCTTGAGGAACTGGAGGACATCGTAGGTTTCGCCTTGGCATTGTTTATGAAGGGACTGTATAAGGAGAGCAACAAAGGTAACTAGTCATATTCCTTGAAGGTTTTTCAGAAAAATATAATATTAGGATTGTGATGAGATTGTAGTATTTTCCTTCATTAGTTAAAAATTTAAAAAATGTTATGTGTATGGATGCATGCCAGTTCAAGACTGTGTGCCTGATATCCTTGGACAGACAGTTGTGACTGCTGTGTGGGTGTTGAGGATTGAACGTAGATCCCCTGGAAGAGCAGCTAGTGCTCTTAACTGCTAAGCCATTTCTTCAGCCTTGGAATTGCAGTATTTACTAAAGTATGACTTAGAGTCAGGAGCTGTAATAGACATTGTTAATGTGTCATCTCATTAGCATGCTATGCTGATGAATATTCCTTGTAAACAATTTGGACTGAGCATTTATTGTACATTTGAGAAGACTAAAGTATAGGCTTAGTGGTGGATATATATACACACATACATATACACATGTACATATACACACGCATACATATATATACACACGCATACATACACACACGTACGTATATATCTTAGCATTGGAAATAGGCATTTACTATTCTA
Source organism: Sigmodon hispidus (assembly GCA_004025045.1). NCBI lineage: Eukaryota > Metazoa > Chordata > Mammalia > Rodentia > Cricetidae > Sigmodon > Sigmodon hispidus. The sequence continues at coordinate 60,130 of PVIH01006183.1, read as the reverse complement.
TGTGTTCAATAAGTGAAAGTTTCAACTTTTGTTAGTAATGGATTTTTATTTCTTCAAAAATTTTAACGGAGGAAATTCTGATAAATACACGCTCCACCACTGTGTGTGCAATGCACTTAAATATTATCTGCTTGGTGAAGGTGCTGATCTATACTGGAATGTGATTATACACGGTTTCCAAGTCTCCTACTCAAGGTGACTCAGAACTCACAGTGTATTCTGCAGACAGACGGAAAGTGGGGATTGTCCCTACTAATCATAAAGGTACCCTCAGAGTCACTTTGGAATAGCTAAACCATGGTGGGGTTTACTCTGTCTGCTTGAAAAGAAGAGAACAAGGAAGGTCGAATTTTAGTTAGTTTGTTTTTGAAAAATGGGGTTAAGAGGGGGAAAGTGGCCCATTTTGAATTAGAATTGCTTTTGTATTTTGCTTGCTTTTCCCTTCTTCTATGAAATAGCCTACGAGAGAGCCTTGAGTGTTGTTAAATGTGAGCAAGACAAAGCACATATCCTGACAGCAATGGCAATAACAGAATATAAACAAGGACAGATGGATGCAGCCAAGTCATTGCTTTTTAAATGGTATGTATAGCTGAATGTAACACTTAAACATCAGATCCTTAGGTTTGAGATAAAATTTGAACAATGAACTTTTAAGGAACTTTTAAGTAAATGGACTAATTGGACCTACCTTGTTCTAAATTGACAGTCATGGGTGGAGTTAAATATCATTACTTAATTCATAGCTTTGCATCTATCTAATACTGCTCATTTGTTTTCAAGAATAAGTGACCATGTCACCCATAAACAGTAAAAGAAATTGTAACTGACTTGGTGTTTATTGAGTTTTTAAAACCTGTTTGTTTTGTTTTAAAAGTTGGCTGTCATCCTTCCAAGAGCAGTAAATGATTAACACAGGCTATTGGACAGTGTTTGCCAGTGAGGTTTACTAGCATTTGGAATGGTGTAGATCCTCATAGCAGACCTCTCCCCACTGCAGGAAGCTTATAGTCCCACTGTCGCGCATTAATAGTAGAAGCACTCAGTTACAGTGACAAGGACAACATTGCACTGATGACTGTCCCCTTAACCCCAGAGGGACAAACTTGTGTGACATTGGAAATCTTTTCCCTGGCCTGTACTGTCCTCAGCTGTTGATGAGCCGTGATGAGAAGAGGCCTTTGAATCTGGCAAATACAAAAATAGAAAAGCTTCTGACCCTCTAAGCAGTGAGGGGAAAATGATAGGGCCTTTCTGAAAATGGCTTCAGTTACAGCCCTGTGACTTTGCTGGGAAGGCTGGAGGACCCATTCTCCAATGTCAGCTCTAGTGGGCCTCAGTCTCCTTTCTTGACCTATAAGCGTGCAGGGTCAGGTTCTGTGCTGAAAGACCAGGGGACTCCCTCAGCCTCTTTCTGTAGCTCCTCCAGGAGGGAGAGCCTTCCTACCAGCCAGCTACCATGGCTTTGGTGACACTCTACTAAACCTGCTGCTTCTAGCATTTGCCTTGTCCTGCCCTGGCTGGGGTGCTTCAGGGCCCACCACAAAGCAGAGTGCTGCTGTATCTGATCTGCCATTTCTACTTTCCTTTAACAAAGTAGAATTTTATTTCAACTAACAATTTTATTAAAATTGTTCTTTTAATTACCTAAAACTGAGATTCAAAGAAACCAATTTCTATTTGTTTTTAAAATTTATACATGAGATTTGTCAATTTATGCTGTGAAAAGCCTCTATTATTTTTGCTCCAGTCAGATAATTATCTTTAAATGTAAATATATAGTATATTAATCACAAATTAACATTTTTTTAATGCTGATTGACCTAGGTCCCAGGCATATAATTTGCTAGCTACTTCATCTGAACTCAGCCCATCTTGTTCACCCATGGCGGCTCAGTACCTTTTCTCAGAGCAGCATTTCCTCTGCATCTCCTGGCAGCTCTGGTGACTGGCATCTGTCCACAAATTAACATATTTTGATCAATTTTTAATAAGTACCTTTTTGTGTTAAACAAAACCTCTTAATAGATATTAGGCCACTGCACTAATGGTAACAGACTACTAAATATTTATTTATAGCTCTATTTTAAAGGAACCGACCACAGAAAGCCTCCAAGCCCTGTGTGCTCTAGGGTTGGCAATGCAGGATGCTACGCTGTCAAAAGCTGCACTTAATGAGCTACTGAAGCACAACAGACATAGAAATGACTATCACAGGTGCCTTCTCACTTCAGCAATTTATGCACTCCAGGGCCGCAGTGTGGCCGTGCAAAGACAGGCATCCAAAGCTGTCCACAGGTGAGCCCTTAACTGGGGATGAGTTATATTTGATGTGATTATGTTTTTGTCTCATATTTTGTGACCATGATATTATTTTTTCTTCATGTTTTAAGAGCTCTTAGTGTTTGTAGAAGAAAGTATAGAATGTGTTGGTTTTGCATGTGAGATTAGAAACACACAACCAGGGCCACATGAGAATTTATTCAGGAGAATTGCCAGGCGAGTACAGGGGCAGAGAAGCAGAAAAGAGAGAAGAGACAGGCATCACTTGGCATCTCCTTTTAAGAGAATAGGTGGGCATGGATTTACATAGCCACGCCTAGGGGCGTGCCCTCTGTAAGCAAATAACTGCCTGTTCTACTGGTGCCATGTTGACTTTATCATGTGGCCACTACATGCCAGGAATTCTTATCTCACACAGCACCACATTGGATTCGCCACATTGTGTGCTAGGAATCCTTACAGTGTGTTTCTTAAAATTTAAGATATTTTTAGTTACTTGTTTTCTTTAAGGGTCTGGTCACAGGGAGTTTAATTATGCTCCAGTGAGTAAATGAGCAGTGTGAATGGCGTTTTTGTAAATGGGGAGATAATAAGCTTATGTTTGAATCTGAGAGGTCTCATAACTGAAGTTGATGGGTGCATGATGTAAAATCACCAAACAATAAATATATACATAATAAATAAATAAAATAAATAAAAAAGACATTTTTAGTTAAGTGTGGGCAATTAATATGAACTCGCTTAGGTGTCTAAAGGAATTTCAACTTAAAGTATTTGCTGTGCTTGTTATAAGTCAAGTAACCCCATTTTTATTTTATTTTATTTTTTTACTTCATGCAGTATCTAGTATCTTGTATCTTATTAATCAAAACTAATTATGTACCATATGGCTTTATCCAGCATTCTTTAAATAGCATATTGAGTCAGGACTAACAGACATTCAAATCAGTATAGTGTTCTTTCCTCTCAGATGAGAAAAAAGAACATAGTAGTTCAATTTACTGCTTTTTTTTTTAAATTTTACTTTTTATTGATTCTTTGTATATTTCACATTATGCATCTCAGTCCCACTCATCTTTCTGTCCCTTCATATCCACCCCCTGCCCTTGCAACCCCTCCCCCCAAGATAAAATAAAATGTAAAAGAAAAGAATAATCTTGTGTGGAAGCTGTAGTGTGCCACAGTGAGTCCCCCAGTAAACCCCATAGTCCATGCATCTTTACTTTCAAGTGTTTATTGCAATGAGTCATGGTCTGGTTTCTGCTACATCCTTGGTACTGGGCCCTCACTGAGGTGCTTCTTGGATACCCTGTTATTGCCCTGTGTCATGGAGATCCTGCAGCTTTGGTCTTTGGGTCAGGCCCCCTCATTTGCTCCAGTAGACCATTGGTAAGGTGGATGTTGGGGGGGGGGGTGTCAACTCAGCCCTGGTTCTGGACCTGCGAGATTATGTGGTTGGTCAGCCTGCCTGCCTCATCCTCACCATCCTCTCCAGCACTGCCTCAGCTAGGGACACAGGTTCTCCTGCTCTCATGCCCTTTGGGCCTACCGTTTACACCTACAGCACAAGGGCCAGCTCCACCGTGTTACCCAGGGAAGGTCCATGGACCACTTAGCAGATGGTGAGAGACAGGGCCAGCTCTCCCATCTGCTTCAGGCCATAAAGGATGAGGTGGTGTGTTGGGGGACTTCTCACCTTTGCCCATACCACCATATGGTAGATGAGGGGTGGGACCAGATCTCTCAGACCTCTCATGCCCTTGTTCCCCAGGCAGCTCACCAGGGGTTATCAGCAACTTCAGTTTTTTTAAATTGGTTTTTGAAAACCAATGTCAAATTTTATATAAAAAAGCAAAACATCCAGGATAGCTTTAAAAAAAACAAACCATACAGTAATAAGACTTCTCTTTTCCCTAAAATGCATGAAACATAGATAAAATCGAAAGCTTCCCAAGCCAGGTTAGGCTCAGCTACGAATGAAGAAAGCACAGTAGGTCACAGCTAATGCCCACGAATGCACTATGGCTGCCACAAATCTCTGCTAAGCAACACTTCTACAGGCAAACTGGAAGGGGTGTGTGTGTGTGTGTGTGTTTTAAATCACTTTATTCACCTATAGTCTTTCAATGAAATAAGAATGTTTTTGCTTAAAGTCTACTAATGAGTGAGTACAACCCCTGTTTCTCTTTCTGAGATTGTGATACCTTGCTCAGGAGGATATTCTCCATATCCATCCATTTGCCTGTGAATTTTAGGATATCATTTTTTCTTACTGTTGAGTAGTACTCCATTGTGTAGATGTACCACAGTTTGTTAATCCACTCTTCAATTGAGGGACATCCAGGTTGTTTCCAGGTTCTTGATGTTACGAATAATGCTGCTATGAACATAGTTGAGCTAATGCTTTGGATTGCGACTGTGCATCATTAGGGTATATGCCCAGAAGTGGTGTTGCTGGGCCCTTTCGGAGAGTGATTCTGAGTTTTCTGAGGAACCGCCATACTGCATTCCAGAGTGGCTGAACAAGCTTACACTCTCACCAACAATGGAGGATTGTTCCCCTTGTTCCGCAACCTCTCCAGCATAGGCTGTCATCAGTATTTTTAATCTTAGCCAATCTGACAGGTGTCAGGTGGAATCTCAAAATTGTTTTGATTTGCATTTCTCTGATGACTAAAGATGATGAGCACTTTTTCAGGTGCCTTTCAGCCATTCGTAATTCTTCTGCTGGGAATTCCCTTTTTAGTTCTGAACCCCATTTTCTTTTTTTTTTTTTCATTAAACTTTTTTTAATGGGTCTCAAAATTCTGTGACAGATTTTTGGTCAAGTTGTTTCCAAAAAAGTACTGATTTTGAAAACTAATAACTTAAAACTGCCACATACAAAAAAATGGTCCACAAAACATTCCTTTCCTCCTGAAGGTTTTACGATGCATTGTTATTATTAGCCAGTCTTTTACTATTAAACTTAAATGGCCAATTGAGACAAACAGTTCTGAGACCGTTCTTCCACCACTGATTAAGACTGGGGTGGCAGGTGTTAGGGATAATATTCATTTAGCCTTCTGAGCCTTCTGGGCAGACTTGGTGACTTTGCCAGCTCCAGTAGCCTTCTTATCCACAGCTTTGATGACACCCACAGCTACTGTCTGCCTCATGTCACGAACAGCAAAACGACCCAATGGAGGATAGTCAGAGAAGCTCTCAACACACATGGGCTTGCCAGGAACCATATCAACAATCTTCCACTCAAAGGCAAAGGAATATACATATTTCTCAGCTCCTCATGGAACTTTCTCCAAAATTGACCACATAATTGGTCATAAAGCAAATATCAACAGATACAAAAAAAATGGAAATAATCCCTTGTAACATATCAGACCACCAGGGCCTAAAGTTAGAGTTCAACAACATCAAAACCCAAAGAAAGCCTACCAACTCATGAAAACTAAACATCACTCAGCTGAACCATCTCTGGGTCAAGGAAGAAATTAAGAAAGAAATCAAAGTCTTCCTAGAATTCAATGAAAATGAATCTACAACATATCCAAACTTGTGGGACACAATGAAAGCAGTCTTAAGAGGAAAATTCATAGCGCTAGATGCCTATATGAAAAACCTAGAGAAATCCCACACTAGAAACCTAACAGCTCAGCTGAAAGCCTTAGAACAATTAGAAGTGAACTCACCTAGAAGGAGTAGACGGCAGGAAATAATCAAACTTAGAACTGAAATCAATACAATTGAAACAAAAAGAACAATACAAAGAATCAACGAATCTAAGAATTGGTTCTTTGAGAAAGTTAACAAGATAGATAAGCCCTTAGCCAAACTAATCAAAAAAACAGAGAGAGAGTGTTCAAATCAACAACATCAGAAACAAAAAGGGGGACATAAGAACAGACCCCCAGGAAATACAGAGAATTATCAGATCATATTTTTGTATTCCACAAAATCTGTATTCCACAAAAAATGGAAAACCAAGAAGAAATGGACAGCTTTCTAGACAGGTACCATCTACCAAAATTAAATGAAGATCAGATTAATTACCTAAACAGGCCTATAACCCTTAAGGAAATTGAAGCTGTCATTAAAAACCTCCCCCAAAATAAAAGCCCTGGTCCAAATGGTTTGAGTGCCGAATTCTACCAGACATTCAAAGAAGAATTACTACCGTTACTCCTCAAACTATTTCACACAGTAGAAACTGAAGGAATATTGCCAAATTCCTTTTATGAGGCCACAATTACCTTGATACCCAAGCCACTTAAAGACACAACAAAGGAGAATTACAGACCAATTTCCCCCATGAATATTCAACCCCATTTTCTAATTGGGTTATTAAGGGCTCTAGTTTCTTGAGCTCTTTATATATTTTAGGGATCAGTCCTCTGTTACTTGTAGGGTTGGTGAAAATCTTCCCATTCTCTAAGCTGTCATTTTGTCCTATTGACAGTGTCCTTGGCCTTACAGAAGCTTCTCAGTTTTAGGGGGTCCCACTTATTGATTGTTGTTCTTAGTGTCTGTGCTACTGGTGTTATATTTTGGAAGTGATCACAAGTGCCAATGCATTGGAGGATATTTCCCACTTTCTTTTCTACCAAGTTCAGAGTGGCTGGGTTTATGTTGAGGTCTTTGATCCCCTTGGATTTGGTACTCCAGTTTTTAAGGTTAGCATTTTTGCTGTTCTCTCTAGTAACCCCGCTGACCCTGCTCTCTGGTCTTTGCTGTCTCGAGTTGTTGCTCAGTATACTCAGCGGAATGCACAGGTGAGTAATGTCTAAAATTCGACCAAGTAGAGTAGTAGACTGTGATATCAAATACATATATGCATATTCATACAAATATATATTTACATATATGCACACATACACCGAAAGAGAGAGAGAGAGAGAGAGAGAGAGAGAGAGAGAGATGCTTCACTATGTGGTTCTGGTTGGCTGGGAGTTTTCTACATAGACCAGGCTGGACTCACAGACTTACAAAATTTGCCTGCCTTTGTCTTTTGAGTGCTGAGTTAAAGGCATCAGCCATTACATCCACCTTAAATATGTATTTAAAATATAACGTTTTTCTAAAAATATAATATGATGAAGAGAATGTCACCATTTAATCAAATTCCTATTTACGCAAATACTGGAGTGAGTGCCCTCCATGTACTTATGAAACTTCCTGAGTGAGTGATGTGGACACTATAAAGCAGAGGACCCATATGTTCTAAAAATGTACAGATAATCTCAATGCCTATATGAATAAGTAACATGCTTAATAAATAAGCATCAATGACTGTGTTTTTTAAATTCCAAAAGAAGATTTTATTTAAAAGTTATTTAAAGATACAATAACAATACAAACACTTCTTATGTCTTAAAATCTCATTATAAGCATGAATTTATTGACAATTGGTAAAGAATTATATACTGTATTTTAGTCATAAGAGCAAGATATTTTCAAGTGTCTATATTTTATTAGCTTATGCTGTTAATATTTTCTTTCTTTGTTACTTTAGTGGTTGGCAAAGAATAGCAGCAGCGAATTTGTTTTGAAACTTATTTAGTAATAATTCTAATATCTAAAGTCTTTGTGTAGATGTGTTTTTATTGTTCATTGTTCTTAGTGATTTCACTCAAAGTGACGTTATTGGTTTATCTGATTTTCTCTTCTAGAATATTATTTGTAGGTATAATTTGAACCTTAGGATTAAAATAGTTTCATATGAAAGAATTTCTATTTGGTTTTGTGAGATGTGTTGACAGCTTCATTTATAATTTGGGATTTTGTATTAAGCAGGCTGTTCTGTGTCTGGATCTCAAGTCACTTGAGAATGGTCCAGGGGTGTTGTCCTTGGAAGCTTCAGCATGCTTTCCTATGTATACCCTCCTTGTGTGCGTCCTGAGCTTGTCTCACTGGCTCCTAAACCCATATTGGGATCTACAAATGATCTTCCAACTCATTCTACCTTTTTAACTTTCATTTGGGCCTGATAAGTTCTTAATAGCTTATCAGTTATTCTGTACTTTTAAGAGTATGTTTTAAAAATATTTATCCCAGCGCTGTTTAATGTTAACATGCTGTTTGTTGACATCACCTAATAATACCATTAGATGCAAGTAATTTGCTGGGTCGAGAGTCTGTTTCTAACAGCCTTCCAAGGCATATCTAGCTCCTGATTCAGAGGCCATTTGAGTAGTAGAATTCAAGCTATTTTCATTGGATGAATTGGTTCAAATGCTGTTAACTCTTGGACACTGAATGAAGTACTTGTTATGTGTGAGTTACTCTGCTACACATGGGTATGTATTTTAAATAACAGTAGTATGAAGTTTCTGTAGTCACTGTTCAGTTTCTAGAGTAGGAAGTTTGAGGCCTTGAGATTAAGTAGCTTGTGCAAATCACAGTTGTTGATGGGATGATATTCAACTCTACTCTGGCTCTGGAGTCATTTATGTTACCTTTCTTTGTAATCTACCTTTGTTTTATACTGACATACTTCTAAAGCTTTATTTTAGCACTCTGTATTTGAAGTACAGTGTTGAAAACATTGCTAGTACACATTTGAAATGAAATGCAAAGTGTAAAATACTTGTGATGAAAGACCTTTACATTTGCTGTTATTTTTTTTTCTGTATACTTTTTATTATGAACAAAGAAGTGACCCTTTCTATCCCTGTATATCATTATTCAAGGTCCCTTCCCCCTCCCGCCACATCAGGTCATTTTTTCTTCTCCACAACTCCCCATCCCCTCCCTGGACAGGCAGCAGACAGTCCCATGGTCCCACTAACCCAATGACCCAATATTGCTTAGTTCAGTCTCCACTCCTGGCAGATCCAGTTTTGTCTCCCCTCCCTCAAGAGTGAGTTAGGTGTTCCTTTAGGTGGAGTGGGATCCGAAGAGTCAGTCCAGGGTGTTTCTGATCCCAAGCTGTTTAGTGGTTGTGGTTTGCAGCTTGGGCATGCTTGGCTTTTTTCTTGTTTGTTTGTTTAGAGACCACTAATGAGTGAGTACATCCCCTGCTTATCTTTCTGAGTTTGTGATACCTCGCTCAGGAGAATATTCTCCAAGTCCATCCATTTGCCTGCAAATTTTAGGATATCATTTTTTCTTACTGCTGAGTAGATGTACCACAGTTTGTTAATCCATTCTTCAGTTGAGGGATATCTAGGTTTTTTCCCAGGTTCTTGCTATTACACATAATGCTGCTATGAACGTAGTTGAGCTAATTAATGCCTTTGGAGTATGACTGTGCATCATTGGGGTATACACCCAGAAGTGGTATTGCTGGGTCCTTGGGGAGATTGATTCTCAATTTTCTGAGAAACTGCCATACTGCGTTCCAAAGTGGCTGAACAAGCTTACACTCCCACAAACAATGGAGGAGTGTTCCCCTTGCTCCGCATCCTCTCCAACGTAGGCTGTCATCTGTACCTTTTATCTTAGCCAATCTAACAGGTGTTAGGTGATATCTCAAAGTTGTTTTGACTTGCATTTCTCTGATGGCTTAAAGACATTTGCTGTTATTTTTGAGAGAGTCTTACACAGCCCACGCTGGTCTTGAACTCATGACAATTCTTCTGCCACAGTATTCTGAGTGCTGGGATTATAGACATGAACTACCATGCCTGGAAAAATCATTCTTATAATTCCCTTTCTTCCTTAGGTAAAATGTTTAATAGTTGACTTTAAATTTTTAGATTTCAAATCGACCTCAAAACTCTGATGCTGAATGTTTTTCTTATTTTTAGTATTGATTTGCTTATTGAAACAGAAGTTCCATACCATACAGATATTAATAATATGAGGGTCTTAAGAAGCCTACTTTTCTTATTTGTTTTTAATCATTGAAGGAAGTCAGGACAGGAACTCAAGCCCGCCAAGAACCTACAGGCAGGAGCTGATGCAGAGGCCATGGAGGATTGCTGTTTACTGGTTTGCTTGCTCCTTGTGACTTACTCAATGCTTTGAACCCAGGACCACTAGCCCAAAGAGACAGGGTCCTCCTCCACAAGTTACTAATTAAGAAAATGTTCCACAGGCTTGCCTCCAGCCTATCTCATGGTGATGTTTTCTCTATTGAGACTACCTCCTTCCAGATTACTGAAGCTAATTTCAGTCTGACTAGCCAGCCAGCACATGCACTTTCACTATCAATTACATTTTTGTGTACTCATCTACAACAAAAAACATGTAAATTCCATGGCAGTAAAACTATCAAAACAATTAGCTTTATACCCTTTTTCATAACTCTTATGTCCTCGTCCTGTACATGTCCTTTCTCATCACCTGAGGGCATCCTTTCTTCTCCTTTATATGTGGTATACTGTACCTACATGTATGTTTATGCATATATGTGTACATTACAGGCTAGGAGCCACATAGAAGGGAGAAGAACATAAATTGGATTTTTTTTTTCCTGCGATAGGATGACATTCTAAGTTCATCAGGTTTCTTGTAAAATTTGTGATTCCTTTTTATCTTAGAGCTGAACAGTATTCCATTATATCTGTCATCTGTCTACCTATGTTTATCATCTATTATCTATCAGATCTTTATTATCGATTTGTCTTTTGATAGACAGCTAGGTATTTCATGAGAATAAGCTGTATTAGTTTGTTTTTATATCCTTCACTATCTTTTTCTGCTGTTCTGTCAGCATTTTTTAACAGTTTTTTTTTAAGATTTATTTATTTTATGTGCATTGGTGTTTTGCCTGCCTGTATGTATGTGTGAGGGTGTCAGATCCTATAGAACTGGAGTTACAGACTGTTATGAGCTGCCTGTGGGTGCTCAGAATTGATCCTGGGTTCTTTGAAAGAGCGGTCATTGCTCCTAACCACTGAACCATCTGTCCAGCCCTTTTCAGCATCTCAGTATTGTGAGGTAATACATACATTTACTTGGTGCCTCTACAAAATTATCTAACTTTTGAACTTTTAGTGTTTTAATATCAAATGTGAAATGACCAAAGAAGACTTTTTTTTCCTTAAAGCTGTAGTAATATGTTGATATTTGGAACCTACAAGATACAAATTTATTGGAAACTTAACTTCTCAAATGATTTGGAGGAAAGATTGTATAAGTCTTGCATTTGTCTAAATAATATGTTTTGTTATAGGGAGGTGCTGTAGCCGGCATTGTGGCTCATAGTCTGGATTCAAATCATGGAAAGGTTAGTTTTTGCTCTCATACAAAGAAAATATTTAACTGGTTAAATGAATTAATAAGTCAGAATAATATCCTCATTGTTTTACTGTTTATATCATATCAAATACAGGCCCTTTAGTCAGTTTTGGAAAGCAAGAACTGATAAACACACCTCTTGTCTTTTTTAATTGAAGGCATTATTATATACTGCAGTAAACCAGTTGGCTATGGGAAGCAGTACAGCAAAAGATGAAAAAAATATTGCTCTAAAGACCATTCAGAAGGCAGCTTTTCTTTCTCCAGGTGAATATATTTTTTTTTTCATTAATCTACGTGTCATCAGTTTTGCATTTTTGGGTTAAAAGGACAAAGTTTGATTCACAAAATTTTTAGAATGTATTTTAAAGTTTTGTATATTACTTTATTACCCGAATTTGGCTATTGATAATTAGAATGTTTCAACAGATTGATGAGAATGTTTTCTTAGAGATACTTTATTATCTGTTACTGAAAATCTGAATGACTTATTCTTTTCAGGCTATTTGAGTTCAGTTTTCCATCTGTTTGGTTTAGTGTGGCTTCTCTATACCTACTAAATTACTTACTATAGTATTTTTATGTGTGGTTAACTCTGGAAGTTTGGGATGTGTTTTGTATAGTGTGCTACTTTTCCATTTCTGTGACAAATATCTAACAAAAGCAACTTAAGGAACGAGGTTTTGGGTCACGATTTGAGAGTCTGGACAATCTAACAAGATGGGAAGGCATAGTGGCTGAGGCAGCTCAACACATGGCATTTCAGTCAGGAAAGGTACTGCTCAGACCACTCCTTCTTTCTGTTGGACCATAGCACACACAGTGACACTGCCACATTCAGGATAGGTTTTTCTCAAGCAGATGTGTTTATAAACTCCTCCATAGACATGCCCAAGCTGTGTTTCCATGGTGACTCTAAATTGCCTCAAGTTTACAAAATTAACCAACAGGAATGGTAACTGCTAGAAATGTATAACCTTGCCTCATCTGGCTATTAATTCTAGCAGGCTATGTCATATTTATGCTGTTGATTTTATAGGTAATGAGGAGTGCATATTAACACCCCAGTGTGCTTCCATTGTTACTATTGGAAAATGTTAGAGGGCTAGAAGGTAATGCTCTGTAGAGTTACAGAGCAGTTTTACAATTCTGTCTTAAATATGAACTATAGCATCAAACAGTTGCCTTTCCCAGGAATACATAATTGTAGATATAACATCCACATGACTTCATAAAATATCTTTCATGCTTTCTTGTTAGAACATAAATACAATGTTGAGTTTTTCCTTCAATTCTTAACTTTTTTTAAGAACCAAAACTATTCACTTGTTTCTCCTTAAACTATACCTTTCAAACAAGAATAGAGTAATAGAGAAATGTGTGCTGGAGACTTATCCTCCATGTCTAGGGAAAGGGAATGAAATTACATAGCACTTTAGGAACTGAACCAGATAGGGACAGCCGTGGGACAGGAACTGAGCCACTGGGGGCAGCTGTGGGACAGGAACTGAATAGACTATCCTATGAGGTGTTCAGCAGTTTTACAGATTTTGAAAATTAAATATAAGTTTACTTTACGAGTTAGCTTTCTTTTAAGGTAATGGTTTTTTTTTTTTTCTTAAGAACTTTTTTTTATTGGAAAAGACATAAGATTTTATTTATGATAATTTTGCAGCAGCATGTTGACGTGAACAAGCCTTGAAACTATATTTCTTGTTTAGATGACCCTGCTGTGTGGGCTGGGCTGATGGCAGCCTGCCATGCTGATGATAAACTGGCTTTGGTCAATAACATTCAGCCAAAGAGGGTAGATTTGCACTTGGCCCTGCTGTCTGCCGTTTCTGCGTCATGTAAGTTTTATTTGTTCTTATTTGCATTTCAAATTATTGTTTTAAATTGCACGCAATATGTTTTGATCATGTTCTTTTCCCTCCCCCAAGTCCTCCCAGGTCCTCCTTCCCTCCCTACTCACCCACCTTTCATGTTCTTTCTCTCTCAAAACACAAACAAACAAACAAAAAAAACCAAACAAACAAAAAACTGGAGTCTTTTTTATCATGGTCAACTACTTCTGAGCATGAGGCTTACCTGGAGTGTGGTTGATATCCCAGTCTCACTGCACTAGAGAAAGCTGCTTTTCCAGCAGGTATCAGTTGCAAACAGCTTTTGGTTAGGGATGTGCCTTCGTGCCCACTTGCTTTTATCTGTGCTGTGATTTTTGACTGACTTGAGTTTGTGTAGGTCTTGTGCATGCTGTCACAGTCTCTGTGAGTTCATATTTCCATCAGCCCTGTTGTGTCTGAAAGATATATTTCTGGGTACCATCCTTTACTTCTGGTTCTTAGAATCTTTTTATCTCACTTTCTGCAATGATCCCCAAGCCTTGAGGGTAGGGGCTTGATAAGGACATCTCATTAAAAGCTGAGTGCTCCAAATTCTCTTACTGTCTGCACATTGTCCAGCTGTAGATCTGTGTTAAGAACTATCTAAGCTTTCCTGAGTGTTGAATGATGCACTGATCTGTGGGTATCGTGATGAGTCATTGGGAGTTACTTTATTAAATTGTGCATTTAGCAGTAAATAAAGTAGGTTTTCCCTAGGACTCATTACTTATCTAGTCTTAGGTTCTTGGCCTCATTAACAGTGTCAAGTGTGAGTTCTGTTCATGGAGTGGGCCTTAAATCTATTTATTAAAACAAAAAATATTAGTTACTCCTATAACATTTATGCCACTATTACATTAGCATATCTTGTAGGTGGGATGCTGTTGTAGGTCACAGGGTTTGTAGCTGGTGAGATTGATAGTTATTTTTCTTCTCTAGTTGTATAAGTAGGGCTTTCCAGCACTGTGAGTACTAGCCAGTAAAGTTAAAGCTTTTAGTTGGGAAACACCTCCAGTTCCTTATGTTTGGTAGCATAGGTGACTGGTGCCTTCAGAAATAAGGCCTTGCTGTTATGTTATGGAAGGTAACCAATAGTATTGGCACCCTGTAATATTTGAGGGATTGGTTTATAGGACCCTTTTGGCTAATAACTAAAAAAAAAAATGTAATGCATAACTGGTACTGGGGTTTTTCTTCCCAGCACTTGGTGTCTGGTTGGGGCATTCTTGTTCCCATTACATGGTAACTCCATTTAAATTTCTTATCTTCTAGAGTAGTAGGTTTCTGTATGGTTTCTCAAAAGACCTTTAGTGTCAGTTATCCCTCCACATATCCCCTCCTTTACTTTGCCTTCCCATTCTCCTTTGTAAAGGGAAATGGGTAGAAAATAGGTACTGATTCAGTGATTCACTTAATACTGCTTGTATTGCCTATTTGCCAAGCATGACTGAAACAGAATGATCTGCAGAAATAACTGAAACAATGAGTTATTGACCTTAACGACCTGCTTCTGAAAAATCTTGCTTGCATGTCCACCTTGAGGTCCTGTGAGTAGATTCTTTTTTCAGTCCCAGTGAGCCTGTGATTCTGATCTGTGAGTACCGCTGTGCTTCTCAGTTTATTCCTTTGCCCTTGATTGGGCAGAATAGGCAGTCTACAATGGGCTTGAACTGGATATCACTTTTCTTCCTCCTAGGAAGCCTTTAGTGGAAGGCTAAGTAAGTTCCCATCCTTGCCAATAAACAACATAAAATTAACTGAGAAATCCTTAAATATTTGGAAGCTAAATAGAATATATCCAACCAACCTAGACTAAATAACAAGTCCAAAAGAAAATTAGAAATGTTTTAAGTGAGTTAATAATTACATAGTGGGTCAAAACTGTATAACATGACCAAAGCACAGCTTCAAGGAAATTTATAATATTAAATAGTTATATTAGGAAAGGGAAAAGGCTCCTCTCAAATTAATGTCAGCTTTTGTCTTAGAGATCTAAAAGAGGAAGATTAAATTAAGCCCAAAGTAAGAAGAAGAAAGAAATGATAAAGACACAATAGAAATCTGTTAGATAAAACAGAGAAAAAAAAACAGTGAAATAAAAAGATGTGGTTTTTTTTTTTTTTTAGAAGGGCAATACAATTTATAAATATGTAGCTGTATGATTCAAGAAAAAGAAGATAGGATAGGATGAAAATAGTCACTGTCTATTAACATGTTAATAATATTTCCTTAACAACTTCATGCCCTGGAATTTGACAACTCAGAGAAAATAATAAAACTCTGTAAGACACAAAGTTTACATAAACAGAAGTAAATTCAACAGCTACATGTCTGTTAAGCATATCCAGATTGAAACCTCATTAAGTAAGACCAGATGACATCACTGATGAATTCTACCAGACTTTAAGGAAGATGAAATACCAGTTCCATACTAATTTTTTATAAAAGTCCGAGATAGAAATGCTTATGAATATCTTCCATGAAGGTAGCTTTCTCCCAGTACCAAAACCAAAGACATTGCAAGAACAGAAAAGAGCTGAGCAGTGTAAGCCCTAGCTTGCATGATGAAATTCATAACAGAACTTCAGCATTTACATTCAACAACACAAAAGAAAGACAGTGCATCCCACTCAGGTGGGGTTTGTTCCAGGAATTTAGAAGTGAGTGCAGTTTACATTAATATTTGTGAAAGATGCCATCCCTGTGAAGTTATAGGAGGTACAATGGGATTAGAAGTTTTCTGGGAGCAGAGGGTAAGGGGTTGAGAGCTGAAACAGAAGGGAAAGTGATTACACAGGCCTTGAGGAAGCCTTTGCTAATGGCGACCCTGTGCTCCCTTCCTCCAGCTGTGGTGTTCCTCCAGCAGCATTCAAGTGTGTGGGCTCCAGAGTAGATGTAGGTCAGCTCATTTGACTTCAGTTACATTATAGAAACTGCTCACTGTTTTTTAGTGAATTTTCATTATGACTATACAGAATATATATCTAAAATGCCAGTCAAAAGTATTTATGGTAAGTCTGTGGTGGTACATGTATGTTTTAGCATATGTAGATCTGGGCACTGGGTGAAGTGGTACACTCTAGTCATATGACGTTCCGGAGATGTGAGTTTAAAGTCAGCCTCAGCTGTATAGACTCTGTCTCAAAAGAAAGTGTATAGAGTGTGGTTGTGATAATTGTTAGCAAATGCCCCCCACACACACTTTTGAGAGTACATTATACACAGCAAGAGACAATAGCATTTATCTCCAGTTTTGTTTTTTACAGTTAAAGACAAAGAAATTTTGCAAAATTACAACCAGTCACTTGAAAAGTGGTCTCTCTCCCAAGCTGTCACTGGTCTAATTGATTCAGGAAGAATATCTGAAGCTGAATCTCTGTGCACAAAGGTACTGTTATGGAATTACACATTGAAAATTTGTGTGGTTTTGTCTCACCTAAAAATGAGGAGAGTGTTACTTAATGAGTGTATAGTGATGCTGATAACAAGTAACATTTAATGGTTACTTACTCCAAGTCAAGTCATTCTGTTTAGCATAATTGTTTCTGGGCTTTACAACAATCTGTGATGTGAATGTTTATGATTGTCAACCTTTTTGCAAATGAGAAAGTTTGTATTTGAAGAAGGTTCAGTATTTGCCAGAAGCTCACAGCAATTAGAAGTTGATTGGTAGTACTGTACCACTGCTATAACCCCCATGGTCTCTTTTTTCAAAAGAAATGCTATTATTTATTTATTCATTCATTTATTTATGCATATATTTATTTGTATATGAGGAGGTCATAGGGGTATCATAGGAAGTATAGCTAGTTGTGAGCTGCATTATAAGTGCTGGGAATTCAGCTCTGGTCCTCTGCAAGATTAATATGCTCTCTTAATCACTGAGCTGTCTTGCAGGCCCCCCTCCTGGACTCTGAATAGACCTTTTATTTTTATTTAAGGTGTCATTTCTTTATTTTTGGGTTACTCCCTGTAGAATACATTGTTTGAAGGATCTGTTCACTTTTCCCAGTTGTGAAGCATTAGACTGTAGAGACTGTCAGCTGGAACTCTTCATTCCTCACCTTGCCCCAGGATTGTGGGCTCTCTCCTTGCAGGCTCTGAGATACATTCTTAGCATCTTTCCTGCCACATGATTGGGACTGAGGAAATATCTATTCAATTAGTAAATCAGTTTCATTGATACTAAAAAGAAGTTTTTAATATGGCTTTTTCTCTGAATGCTTATCTTTCATAAGTACCAGAAAGAGTGTGTTCTCTTAAAAATGTTCTTTGAGAGAGAAACAAATTTTACAGACAGATAAAAATGGTCTTTCATGATCCATTGGGTCCTTGAATTCTTTAAAAACAGAATAATAATATTTTTACTTATATAAAGAATTCTATCTGCTCCAAGTTCAGGTCAGTTATTAATTATATGTGGCTTTCGACTAAGCATAAATTAGCAATTGTAATGGCCTTTTTGCCAAAATAAGGAATGCTTTATGAGCCTTTTCATTTTATTCTTTCAGCCTGTCTTAGAAGAAAACCTTCATGTACACTTTAGATATAAGTTGGACTGTGATATAGTGAGAAAAAGAAATAGATGAGCATACTGTAAGAGAAAAGTGATGCAGAAGCATTCTGACGACAGGAGAGGTGGAAGTTTGCCAGCCCACAGAGCTGACATTTGCTTTTCTCCATAAATAAATAAATCCAAATCTTATGTTAATCACCGAGTGTGGTATGTTCCACTGAAATAGTGATAGCCTTTACTTTTTATACTGCTTGGGTCAGTTTTATATTCAGAACCTGGGTTTTTAGTATAAGAGCTGAGACTGAATCAGCTCAACAGGGCATATTACATCTGCACTAAAAGACTCAAACACTACCAACAGTGTCACTTCTATAAAAGGGCAGATTCTGATATTCCCAGGCTGTTCAGCCTTTTGTTTATTTAACTTTTGCACTTGTTCTCTCTATAGGCAAAACAGGTTTAAATTAAGGAAAAAGCATATTTTATCATGGAGCAAACTTTAATTGCCTCTTATTTATTCCAGTTTAGAGTCTTATTTGATATGTTTCTATTTGGGGTTTAATTTTTAGAATTTAAAAAGTAACCCTGATCAGCCAGCTGTTATCTTACTGTTGAGACAAGTTCAGTGTAAATCACTCCTGGAGTCACAGAAGCCCCTCCCAGATGCTGTACTTGAAGAACTACAAAAAACAGTCATATCCAATTCCACCTCTGTTCCGGCATGGCAGGTAGGTTCTCTACATTCTTATGTGAGTCCTAAATTGAAATATGCTGTGAGCTAGTTGAGGAGTACGCCTCATCTCTGTTTAAGTCATGCTTTTAGGCTCATCATATCTCTGCAGTTTCCAAATATGAAGAATAATATGGAAATTTAACATTAATTTAGAATCTGCTTCTACCATCCTTAAGTCATTCTGTGTTGAAGATGCTTTATAATATGGATGTTGTTTAAGTTACTTTTCTTGCTTCTGTGACAAAATACCTGACGATAAGTCATGTAAAGAAAAGGGCTCATAGTCCAGGATGGTTTGAGTGGGAAGATGTTTCATAGGCTTGAGCACTTGAACTCTTGGTCTCTTGTCGATGGCACTGTTTGGAGATGTTTAAAAAGTATGGCCTTGCTGGAAGGTGTATGTCTCTGGGGCTTGGCTTTGAGAATATGTAGCCTTAGCTCATTCTGGCTTGTTCTCTCTGCTTTCTGAAGTAATCTCTTAGCTTCCTGTTCCTTTTGCCTAGCCTGCCACTGTAGCCATAATCCCTGCCATGCTGGGATGTTCCATCCATCACTCTGGAACTGTAAGCCAAAATAAACTATTCCACAAGTCACTTTTGGAATATGTGTTTTATCACAGCAACAGAGAAATAACGACTATAGAAATTGGTACCAGTATATGAGCGCTTGCTTCAACGAACCTGACAGTGTTTTTTAAAGGGATATGGAAGACTTTGGAACTTTGGACTAAAATGACTGTACAAGTAGAGCATAAAAGGCCATTCTAACATAAACCTGGAAGACAGTAGTGAAAAGTTTCCATACCCTGATATTAAGTCTCCCTGCCAACACAGTAATCCAATCTGACCAAATCAAACCAAATTAAGAAAAAGCCTAGGTTTAATGGGTAAAACGCTCCTGGATGATTTTTCGGCCCCCAGAGAGGACATGGGGAACACAGACTGAAAAACCATGTGTGTTTTGGGGGTGGGACAGTTTAAATACCCTGTGGAAGTGGTCTTGAACATCTCTGGGGAGGAGCATCTGTTTGGCGGAGAGAGAAATGGGGGTTGCTGAGGTGGCTCTTTCTCCAAAATAAGTAGTGCTGTGAGTGGTGCAGACTGTGACTGGACAATGTTGTGTTGTTATAGTTTTTCAAAGTATCCAGCTGCTTTCTGCCCATGCCCTGAGAACTTTCCTCAGGCAAATAGAAAAGTAATGAACTAATTTCTTTAAAGGAAAGCAATTATACTATATAATGTTGAGTTAATTGAGTACTTATTATTATTTACTCCTTTGCAGATCTATAAAGACAAAAGGTAAGTGGGCAAAAAGAAAGAAATATAGAATGAACAGCTTGGAGAGACAATAAGCACCAGAAAGCTTAAGGTTAGAGCTCTGGCGTGTGTGAGAAGTGCAGGTCTAACTGTGAAGCTCAGTGCCTTTAAAGAGACTCCTCCTACTTTACACTGGAACTAAGGACAGCATCCCAGACCAGACCAGACCAGCTAAGTCCCCAGCTCGTAGAAGGAGCCTAGAGAGCCTAGGATGTTTTCTGATCCTGGAAAACAGCTGAATGATGGTGTTCTTGCCAATGTGATTCTAGGGGGCATTGTCCAGCTGGCATCCAAGCTTGGCAGTACCATCCAAGTGATACTGGCATGAAGGATGCAAGAGTGAAAGTTCTCCATTTTTCTCAGGCAGTATGTGGTAGGAGTGTCCTGATTGGAGGTCCTGAGAGGGCTAGAGGCTGTGGAGGTTATTGGTGGTGTGAAGTGTGATTGTGAGGTCTTTGTTGCTGTGGAGACCCTAAGATAGTAAAAGATGCCAGAGCATTGAGACAGCTGTCCAGGAGAGCTGCACACTGGGAGGGAAACCAGCATAAGAGATAGCTCTATGTTGCAGGCAACTAAGCTGGAGGGGCTGAGCCAGCTAAGCCCTTTAAATCTAAAGATCAAGGTCCCAGACATGGCACTAAAGAATTGATGTTTTTCTTGCTGTGTTTCAGTCTTGCTTTAGTCCAGTATTTCTCCACTATACCCCATTTTTAGTTTTTGGGAATGTATATGCTGTGCCATTTATTTTATGATTTTACAGGGGTTACAACTAAGAGATTACCTTGAGTCTTAGGAGAGACTTTGGGGCTTTTAAACAGTGTTGAGACTGAAAGGCTATGAAAAGTTTTGGAATTAGACTAAATGCATTTTTACATAATGGTCAGGATCCAGGTTAGGCTCTAGGGAGTGGAATGTGGTTGTATGGATGAGAAAGCCCCCTATAGCCTCAGGCATTTGAAAACAAGTAGGAGTTTGAGGACATAAGGGAAGAAGGCTGTCACTGTGGGTGGGCTTTCATGTGGGTCTATCATGGTAGCAGGACCTGGAGGCAGCTGGTCACCTGTGAGAACAATGAATTAATTCACTGTTTGATTAAGCTTATTTTCTTTAATTTTGTTCAGTTTAGGACCTCAGTAATGGGTGCTGCCTATATGTAGTGTGCTGGCTATTTTTATGTCAACTTGACACAAACTGGCGTCACCTGGGAGGAAGGAACTTCGATTAAGACAATGCCTTCATAAGGCTGGGTTCTAGGCAAACCTATAAGGCATTTTCTTAATTAGAGATTGTGGGTAGTGCTATTCCTGGGCTGGTGGTCATGGGTTCTATAAGAAAGCAGTCTGAGCAAGTAAGCAGCTCCCCTCCGTAGCCTCTGCATCAGCCTCCTTTGACGATTAACAATGATATAGAAGTGTAAACCAAATAAACCCTTTCCTCCCCAACTTCCCTTTTGATCATAGTGTTTCATCACAGCAGTAGAAACCATAAGACATTTAGGTTGGGTATACCCATCTCAATTAACCCAGCCTGTATACTCCCTCACAGAAATTCCCCAAGGCTTATTTATATGGTAATTTTAAATTTCAAATTGACAATCAAGTCTTAGTTATGGTTTCTATTACTGTGAAGAGAAACCATAACCACAGCAACTTATATGTAGTTGATTGGGTGGCTTATGGTTTCAGAGTAGAACATGGTGGCTAGAAGTATGATAGTATGCAGGGAGACCTGGTACTGGAGCTGAGAGTCCTACATCTTTATTGGCAGGCAACAGGAAGTGAACTGGAACAATGGGCATGGCTTGAGCATATATGATATTTCAAAGCCCACCCCCACAGTGACACATTTCCCCCTACAAGGTCATAGCTATTGGAACAAAGCTGTACCTCCTAATTGTGCTACTTCCTATGAGTTTATGGGGGGCAATTATATTCAGACTACCATAGCATATATCACAATTGTGTGTGTGTGTGTGTGTATGTATGTGTGTGCATGTGCACTCGCACGCATGGATGATAACTCTGCCTGTAGAAGGAATATATGCAATTTTTCCCCAGATACTGAGTATGAATATCTAAGATTTTAATGGACATTCTGTTTCATTAGCAGCTTATCTGTTCTTTTAGTTCACTTTGGTGAATACTATAAAAAGTACACAGTAGTCATTGTACCCCTAATTTTTTTTAATAAAATATAGAGAAGTGCTAGGATTAAAGGTATGTGTCACCACTCTCTGACCTCTATGGCTGGCTCTGCTCTTTGATCTTCAGGAAACCTTTATTAGATATACAACATATCACTACATATCCCCTTTTGTGTCAAAAATAAAGAATATTATAACTAATATAAGGAAAACTATATACAATAAGTATAATAACTATATATAGTATATACTGGCAATAATTACATCAATAATGCCCAGTTCATTAACAATTGACATACTCAGAGAAAATGCTTCATTATTTATCTTATCTTGGTGAGTCCAAAGGATTGTACTTAATTTAATTTCTGTCTAACCTATTTTACCATCCGAAAACTGTCTTCTGATGTCTTTCAAACTTAGACACTTTATACTTCTTTAGTGAGTTTCTTTTCTGAATCTGTAACTAGGAAGACTATAACTATTTAGTCTTCAACTCCCTCAGAGACCCAAGAAGGAAAAAATCAGGAAGTACAAGCAACCAACTTCCAAAAGATGTATTAAAATGACAGAAATAGCTGGCTGCCTAGACAGTCACCCAAGTTTCCTCTGCAATATTGGGGCATCCATCTTTGGCCTACAGGCCTAGCATATCTAATAAACTTCTCTCTGAAGCTGGATATTCTTAAAGACCTTCCTACCTTGTCTTAGCAAAGTTTGGCAATTCTTTCTTTTATGTTCTGCTTGTCCCAATTTGGCACCATACTGTCAGCCGTGGAGGCAAGGGCACTTCTTACCCAGTGGCTAACATTTGCCAGGAAGAAAGTCAACTTCATATGGAGTTTCTTCAGTGCCCATCATCTTCTCTGAAGTAGATTGGTACTGTCAGAAGCAGACTTGTTTCATTGTCATAAAAAATAAAAAGAACCTATATGATTAAAATATCTTAAATGCTGTATTCTGTAGATCTCTGAATTGTTTGAAGATGACTTGCCTATCTAAAATCTATATCTATTTGACCTTGGAAATATGCCTAATATAATGCTAGGTTTGATTTTAATGACTAACTTCTAACTTGCATTTTTTTTATATTCTAATTAGTTTTTAATAATATTTTTCAAGGACAAGCAATTTGCATTAGATTGTTAGATGAGCTGTATAGGTAGAACACTTTGAGTAAAAGTAGAAATATATGTGCTGTAGTGAAATTAATCTCAACTTTGCATTGATATACACAATTTGTATACAATATAAAAAATACAACCCAATGTAAATTATGTAAAACTAGTAGTTGCTTTTTAGAAGTAGATTCAATAGTCTACCCTTTAGTCCTATCATATCCATATTCCCCCTTTTTCTTTTCAGAGTACATGTAATAATCTACTACTTGTCCTATTACATCTGTAGTCCCTTTATCTTTTTTCTTTCTTTCTTTCTCTCTTTCTTTTCTATCTCTTTTTTTCTTTTTTTAAAAAAGATGTTGACTGTTTTCTTCCATGGCCCAGGACGGTGTTCTAATAGTGACAACATTCGAATTGGTACTTCTTTTGTGGCCCAGGAACATGTTCAAAAGATAAAATCGGAGTAATCCTAAACATTTATTTCACTTCTGTACATTCTTCATTCTTATTTTTCTTTACATCAAGCTTTTATATCCCCACTCTAAATAACTAAGACAGTTACATAATGGTATAAGATATTTGGAGTATTCAGGCTAGGTAAGTCTCTAATTCTTGAAGAAAGATGTTGTTTTCCCTCTCTTACTGAAGTTTTTATTTGAGATCTAGACACCTAAATCCTGAGGTGAATTAGATAACCTTGACAAATTAAAATGGGAAAACCAAAGGTCAAATTGTGTAACAAAGTCTTAAGAAATTGTGTAAGTAGGTGCATATGTGTTTTCTCATATGTTCATATGGGATAAAAAGCACCAGTCATGTGTGTTTACGCCTGTTTAACCATCATCTATATTGTTTTCCACTTCCCTGGTGCCTTTTAAGTTAATTTCCTCCTCCAAACCCTCTTAAAAGCAAGCTGCAATTCTGACCATTTCTGTCTAATTTTGCCAAGCTTTGTACTTCATCTAAGTGGAGTCCTCATTTCTATCTGCCTGTTTTTACTAAATATTACGTGTGTGGGACTCATTTTGTTTTCTGTAGCTGGACTGTCTATTTGTTGCTAGTGTGTATTATTGTGCATATCGAAGCTATGAGTGCCCTAGGTGTCTTACAGCTTCACATATATGTGTTCCCGTTTATACGCATGCAAGCATCACATATGCTGGTGTTGCTAGCTTGTTGCTTCTCTCACATTTTACTAAACACGTAAGTAATAGTACCTTCTGATGTTTTAACTTCATTTGCCAGATGACTAATGATGGTGAGCAACTCCGCAAATGCGCCTGACCTTTCAGATACTCTTTTTGAAATACTTCTTTATAATTTTAAATTGGCATTTCAATGAGGTTAACGATATAAATGAATTATTTATAATGAATTACTAGAATTCATAAAATTTTATGAATGTAACTGCATCGTATCATATATATTTTCTCACATCTTTGGCTTCTGATAGCATCTCTTAATGCTATTTTTATGCCAGTTTTTAATTTTGATGGTTGAATCATAATCTGGTTAAATTAATTCTGAATTTGGTAAGAGTTTTGGATTTTTTTTCCTTATAGTTAATGAATCTTGAGCTGGAGAGATGACTCAGGGGGTACAGGAGCTGGGGTTCCCAGCACACACATAAAGACAGGAGATGGAAACAGAAGGCTCTTTGGGGCTCCCAGCCAGCCATTTTAGGCAATCATTGCACTCCAGATTCATTAAAAGGCTCTGGGTCAGCAGAGAAGGTAGAGTGATTGAAGGGGACACCTGACATCAATCTCAGGCTCCTATATGTACTCACTTCCATGGACACATGCATGCAATACACCACCAATATCAGGTCTCTAAGTGTACCTACCACCATGAATGCATACATGCAATATATCATCAATTTCAGGTTTCTGTGTGTGTTACCCCCCCCCATGAACACATGCATGCAATACATATGTATACAGGAGAGGTAAAAATAAAAGAAATCTTTTAAGTTTCACTTGGTCATGATATAATATAAAGAATTTTGCAGATACCATGTTTGGAATTTTTAAGAAATGTTTCTATGTATGTGTACCTAGTGCTGCTAAAACCAGAAGAGGGCATTGTTAGAGCCCCTGGGACTAGGATTACAGAAGGGTGTTGGCTTCTGTGTGAACTGAACCCAGGTCCTCTGCAAGAGCAGCAAGTGCCCTCAACTGCTGAGCCATCTCCAGCTCTTATGTGTTGAAGTTTTGACTCTGAAGTCATCAGGGAAATTACACTGTAATATTTCCTGTAAGGTCTTTGCTAAACATTTTTTATCTATGTTCTTATTTCTTTGTCTTTCATTTTCTAAAAACTAATTTCTTCTTTTTTGCTTTTACATTGCTGTTCGTTTCATCTTAATTTTCTTTTCCTGCCGTAACTTCTTGAGCCTGAATTTTGTTATTCTAATATGTGGTTTTGTTTGCTTAGTTGGGTTTGGTGTGTGTGTGTGTGTGTGTGTGTGTGTGTTTTAAGCATAATTATATTTATTTAGAACATAATTTTATGATTTCAGGCCAGTGGTTATTTGTTGAAATGTAGTCTCTGTGATAATTTTTGAAACAGGGTCTCAGTAGTGTCCCAGAGTATTCTGGAACTTGTGATCCTATTGCCTCAGCCTTCATTGTACTGGGATTATAGCACAAGCCAGCATGTCTGGCTCAAGATTTTTTCTATTACCCACCCAGCATAAAGTCAAATTTGGTTAGTATTGCATGTAGAATTATAAAACATATTCTGTAGTTGTTGATTATATCTTTTAAGTTGGTAGTGTAAATCAAGCTTGCCATTTCTTATATCTTTTGTCTCCTTACTGAATTTTTATTTTTTCTCTTTCTTAATATGATTGCTGAAATCATCATGTTAAAATCACCTGTCACTCTGAACTTGTCCACTGTTGGTTTCTGTCAGCCTTTTCTTATGAATTCTATGTTGTTGAGGATTTGCACATGTAAAAACCCTTGTTGGGAAGGAGTGCTGTTACAGTATTGACTTTATGTCTTTCTGTTTCTGGCTTAAAGGCCTCATTGTTGGATAACACTACAGCTGCACAAACTTGCTTTTGATGGATATTTACATAGTTCTGCTTTTGCATTGTAATTTGATATTCTCAATTTGACATCTTTGGAGACTCTTTAGACTGTTTGAAATGGAAATTGCTGCTGGCAGAATAAACAAGGTGATCACCCTCATTCTTTTGGGGGCTACAGAACATGCCAATAATTGAATTAAAAAATTGAATTTATTAGAGCTGGTTGAATTTGTTAGTAGTGGGGAACCAGACGTATGAAACTCAAGTGCTCTGTGTCTCTCTTCCTTTTTTTCTTAGTGGTTGGCACAGGTGTATCAGTCCCAAGGAATGATGGGCGCTGCAGAGATGTGTTACAGAAAGAGTCTGCAAGTGGCATCCCAACAGGGTGATTGGAGTGGGAAGCTCTCCAGTCTGTTGAAGCTAGCACTGCTTGCGTTGGAAGTGTGCATGGTAAGCATGTTATGATTGTAATCATGAAAACTTGATTTCTTCAAAAAATTTCCTTTTCAAATATGGAACCTTTTACATAGTGATACTCTGTGCTGTTTTCTCCACTGTTTTATTAAATTTTGCTGTGGTCTCTTGTAGACTTTGTACCTTGAATTCTGGAGGAACACAGAGCAGTAGCAACCCACAGACTACAACAGAATTTTTCAATTGTTTAGGGACAATCTAAGAACATAATTTTAAGGGTTGAGTTATAACAAGTGTATTCTTGATAACTTAAGAATTTAAAGTCAGCTACTTATTGTGACAAATATGCCAGAATTTTAATTTGTTTTTTCTTTTAAATTCAATTTGACATTCTTCAAGGTATTTCTGGAGACCTCTATGACTTGATATTCTATTTTCTGATTCCATTATCTAGAAGACTTTATTTTTTTAACATACCAACCTCAGTTCACTCCCCCCACTCACTCTCCAGCTTCCCCCCATCCCACACCCCCATCCATTCCTCAAAGAGGATAAGGCCTCCCATGAGGAATCAACAAAGTTTGGGATATAAAGTTGAGGCAAGGCCCAGCTCCTTCCCCCTCCATCAGGGCTGAACAAGGCATCCCTCTATAGGGAATGGGCTTCAGAAAGCCAGTTTATGAACCAGGGATACAATCCTAGTCCCACTGCCAGAGTCCCCACAAACTGCTCAAGCCACACAACTGTCATCTACATTCAGAGGGTCTAGTTCAGTCCCATGCAGGTTTCCCAGCTGTCATTCCAGAATCATTGAGCTTAAGTCAGCTATCTCTGTGGGTTTCCTGTGTTGCTGGAAAAAGGTTCTATGATAACAATTAAGGTGGCCATCAATTTGATTACAGGGGAAGGCCAGTTGGGGCGGCCTCTTTACCAGTGCTTGGAGTCCTAGCTAAGATCATCCCTGTGGATTCTTGGAGTTTTCCTAGCACTAGGTTTCTTCCTAATCCCCAAAATGGTTTTCTCTGTCAAGATACCTATTTGTTATTCTCCCTCTCCATCCCTACCCCAACTCTACCATCCTGTTCCTTCATGTTCTTTTCCCAACTTCCCTTAACCTACCCCCTATGCCAGCGATTTGCTTAGATCTTACCTTTATCCACTTCCAAGGGAAGTCTCTCTTAGAAACCTCCTTGTTACTTTGTTGCTCTGGGGTTGTAGATTGTAGCCTTGTTTTATGTCTACTATCTACTTATGAGTGAGTACATATCATGTTTGACTTTCTGGGTTTGGGTTATGTTACTCAGGATGAATTTTTTTTCTAGTTTTATCCATTTGCTTGCAAATTTCAAGATATCTTTTTTTTTTTTTCTGCTGCATAATACTCTATTGTATAAATGTACCACATTTTCTTAATCCATTCTTCAGTTGAGGGACATCTAGGTTGTTTTCAGGTTCTGGCTATTACAAATAATGCTGCTATGAACATAGTTGAACAAGTGTCCTTATGGTATAAATGTGCATCCTTTGGGTATATGCCCAAGAGTGTTATTTCTGCATCATAAGGTAGATTGATTCCCAGTTTTCTGAAAAACCACCATACTGATTTCCAAAGTGGCTGTACAAGTTTATGCTCCCACCAGCAATGGAGGAGTGTTCCCCTCCACATCTCCTCCAAGAGGGAAAAATTTTAAACATGTACATGGGAGTGAAGTCAATTCACAGAAAAAAAATTATATGATATGATCCTATTTTAGCACTTGTGTGGTTTGGCATATATTTTAAGATTCAGGATATATGCTATATGTGTTTATAGATATACAAACCCAGAGGTGCATAGGTACTATTACATAGAACGACACATAAAAACTAATGATAGTGATATTGAATAGGACAACTGGGGATTTTAAGGGATAAGGAAGAAGTTTCAACTCATATCTTCTGATAGTATTTGAATTTTATCAAATTCATAAAGCTTATAGTTAAAATATAAGCTATAATTCTTTCTATTTTACATGTTTAGAAGAGACTGTCCTGTGCAAGCCTAAAATAATTTGTTTTTGCCTAAGCATTCTATGCAAATGTTGTTAACTTACTTTCTGTATCTTGACTAGGCAATAAAAGAGTTGAGAGATGTTTTGGGGTTGAATGCTGTTGGTGTTGTTGCTGTAGATGCATGAGCACATTTTGTTTTCTTCTGTGACTTTACCAGTGTTTTAGGCCTAGGTGGTGCCCAGTAAATAGTTGTGGAGCAAATGAACAAGTAAGAGCAGGAGATGACTTAGGTGTAAAGAAACAATGGAAACAGTACATACAAGTTACCTAACTGGTGATTTGAATGTAATTGTCCCCATAAGCATGGCATTATTAGGAGGTGTGGATCCTTTCTCTCTTCAACTGGACTCCTGAGCTCAGTTCTCTGCTTGGCTTCCATCTATTACTGGATGAAGGTTCTGTGGTGACAATTAGTGTGGCCACCAATCTGATAACAGAGAAAGGCCAGTTCAGGCACCCTCTCCACTACTTCTAGTAGTCTTAGCTGGGGTCATCCTTGTGGATTCCTGGGAGTTTCCCTAGCACCAGGATTCTCTCTAACCTGGTAATGGCTCCCTCTATCAAGATATCTTTTTTCCTTGCTCTCCCAATTCATCCCCCCAACTCAGCCATCCCACATCCCCCTGTAAGGAGATCTCATCTATTTCCCCTTCCCAGGATGATCCATATGTAAATGAAAATCACAGGTGACTGGAAAAGATTATTTATTTATTAAAGGGTTCTAAAGCAACTCATTAATACAAAAGGGTGAATACAGTCATGACATTCCTGGAAGGTTGGACTGATTCCTTGCATCCCTGTAGCTTCACACTGCTGGTCTGGGTTTTGTCTTCTCCATTTGAGAGAAGAGAGAGAGAGAGAGAGAGAGAGAGAGAGAGAGAGAGAGAGAGAGAGAGAGAGAGAGGGAGGGAGGGATGGAGGGAGTGAGGGATGGAGGGAGGGAGAGAAGGAGAGATAGACAGGCACTATAAGACTAGTCTTAGGACTAGCTGTAACATTTGTAGTCACTCTCAGAGAACTGGGGTAAGGCTCTTCTGAAGTATCTGGTTAGAGATGATATATGATAGATAATGTTAGTAAGCCACCTTGGAACTGTCTTGAATAGTTTATACTCCAAAGGCCAATTTTTGGTGTTTATCGGTTCATTATAAACCAAGTAGAATTGTTCTGAAGGAGCCCCATCTTGTTTCTGGATCCTTCAGAGATCACTCTAGGAAATTTATTGTTTCATTGTGGAAAACTTAAACATTATGAATATCAAAATGGAAAATTTAAATTTAAATTTAAATAACACTATCCAAAAAGAAGTTCTAGAAAGTCAGTAATAAATATTGGGGAAAGTATAGTTTGACATTAGTGATCCTTAGATTATTAGTTTCTTTTGTGCTGTACCAGGTGGCTCTTCTGATATGAGACAGATTCTCTTTATTCTTTCTTTTAACAATGAGCTTGGATTTAGAGAAGGAGAGAGCCAGGATCCAACCCGAAAGCCATCTTGACTTTTTTTTTTTTAAAAGATATACAAAATACCTTTATTTTAATGCATATGTAAAACACAAGATATTATTAGCAAATTAACCCATACAATTTTTTCTTTCTTCTTTTTATTATGAATAAAGTAATATTTTTTAATCCATGTATATCCTTCTTCAAACTCCCTTCCCCCTCCTGCCCCTTCCAGTCACTCTCTCTTCTCCACATCACTTTATCTCCTCCCCAGCATGAGCAGGAGGCCCCAAGGTCCCAATGGGGCTTAGTTCAGCATCCACTCCTGGCAAATCCACTTTCCTCACCCCAACATCAAGACTGGGTCAGGTGTTCCTCTGGAGGGAGTGGGATCCAAGGTGCCAGTCCAAGGTGTTCCAGATCCCAAGCTGTTCAGTGGTTGTGGTTTGCAGCTTGGACATGCTTTGCTTTTTGCTTTTTTGTTTAGAGTCCACTAATGAGTGAGTACATCCCCTGCTTATCTTTCTGGGTTTGTGATACCTTGTAAGGAGGATATTCTCCAAATCCATCCATTTGCCTGCAAATTTTAGGATATCATTTTTTCTTACTGCTGAGTAGTACTCCATTGTGTAGATGTACCACAGTTTGTTAATCCACTCTTCAGTTGAGGGACATCTAGGTTGCTTCCAGGTTCTTGCTATTACAAATAATGCTGCTATGAACATAGTTGAGCTAATGCCTTTGGAGTGTGAATGTGCATCTTTAGGGTACGCCCAGAAGTGATATTGCTGGATCCTTGGGAAGATTGATTCCCAGTTTTCTGAGAAACTGCCATATTGCATTCCTGAGTGCCTGAACCAGCTTATGTTCCCACCAACAATAGAGGAACGTTCCCCTTGCTCTGCAACCTCTCCAGCATAGGCTGCCATCTGTGTCATTTATCTTAGCCAATCTGAGAGGTGTAAGGTGGTATCTCAAAGTTGTTTTGATTTGCATTTCTCTGATGACTAAAGATGATGAACACTTTTTAAAGTGCCTTTTAGCCATTCGTAATTTTTCTGCTGAGAATTCCCTTTTTAGATCTGAACCCCATTTTTTTGATTGGGTTATTCAAGGTTTTGGGCTCTAGTTTCTTGAGTTCTTTATATATTTTAGAGATCAGTCCTCTATCACTTGTAGGGTTGGTGAAAATCTTTTCCCATTCATTAGGCTGTTGTTTTGTCCTGTTGACTGTGTCCTTGGCTTTGCAGAAGCTTCTTAGTTTCATGAGGTCCGACTTATTGATTGGTGTTCTTAGTGTCTGTGCCACTGGTGTTAGATTTAGGATGTGATCGCCTGTGCCAATTTGTTAGAGGGTATTTCCCACTTTCTTTTCTATCAAGTTCAGTGTGGCTGGGTTTATGTTGAGGTGTTTGATCTACTTGATTTGAGTTTTGTGCAGGTGACAGGCTTGGATCTATTTGTATTTTTCCATACACTACCATCCAGCTATGCCAACACCATTTGTTAAAGCTATTGTCTTTTTTCCATTGAATATTTTGGGCCTCTTTGTCGAAGATCAGGTGTTCATAGGTTTTTGGGTTAATGCCCAGATCCTCAGTTCTATTCCATTGGTCCACAAGTCTGTTTTTATGCCAGTACCAGGCTGTTTTTATTACTGTAGCTCTATAGTATAACTTGAAGTCAAGGATGGTGATGCCTCCTGAGGTTCTTTTGTTGAGCAAAATTGTTTTGACAATCCTGGTTTTCCTGTTATTCCAAATGAAGTTCAGTATTGTTCTTTGAAGGTCTGTAAAATGTTGTGTTGGGATTTTGAGGGGAAGTGCACTGAATCTGTAGATTGCTTTTGGAAGAAATACCATTTTTACTATGTTGATCCTACCTGTCCAGGAACATGGGAGATCTTTCCATTTTCTGATATCCTCTTGAATTTCTTTCTTCAGTGATTTAAAGTTTTTGTCAAATAGATCTGTCACTTCTTTGGTTATAGTTACTCCAAGGTATTTAATGCTATTTGCAGCTATTATGAAGGATAATGTTTCCCTTATTTCTTTTTCAGCCCTTTTATGTTTAGTGTATAGGAGGGCTACAGATTTCTTTGAGGTAATCTTGTATCCTACTACATTGCTGAAGGTGTTTCTCAGCTGTAGAAGTTCCCTAGTAGAATTTTAAGGGTCATTTGTGTATATAATCATATCATCTGAAAACAGAGACAGTTTCAATTCTTTTCCAGTTTGTATCCTCTTAATCTCTCTTTGTTCTTTTATTTCTTTAGATAAAACTTCGAGAACTATGTTGAATAGATAATGGAAGAAAGGACATCCTTGTCTAGTTCCTGATTTTAGTGGGATTGCTTTGAGTTTTATAGATTTTCAAAGTATGATCTGATAATTCTCTGGATTTCCTAGGGGTTTGTTTTTATGTCCCCCTTTTCATCTCTGATTTTATTGATTTGGATACTCTTTCTCTGCTTTTTGGTTAGTTTAAATAAGGGCTTATCTATCTTGTTGACTTTCTCAAAGAACCAACTCTTTGATTCATTGATTCTTTGTATTGTTCTTTTTGTTTCCATTGTATTGATTTCAGCTCTAAGTTTGATTATTTCCTGCCGTCTACTCCTTCTAGGTAAGTTTGCTTCTAATTGTTCTAAGGCTTTCAGCTGAGCTGTTAATTCTCTCCTGTTGAGATTTCTCTAGTTGCTTCATATAGGCATCTAGTGCTATGAATTTTCCTCTTAAGACTGCTTTCATTGTGTCCCACTAGTTTGGGTACGTTGCTGATTCATTTTCATTAAATTCTATGAAGACTTTGATTTCTTTCTTAATTCCTTCCTTGACCCAGAGGTGGTTCAGCTGAGTGATGTTTAGTTTCCATGAGTTGGTAGGTTTTCTATGATTTTTGATGTTATTGAACTCTAATTTTAGGCCCTGGTAGTTCGATATGATACAAGGAATTATTTCCATTTTTTTGTATCTGTTGATATTTGCTTTATGACCAATTATGTGGTCAATTTTAGAGAAAGTTCCATGAGGAGCTGAGAAATATATATATTCCCTTGCATTTGGGTGGAAGCCTCTGTAGATATCTATTAAATCCCTTTGCATCATAACCTCTGTTAGACTCCTTATTTCTCTGTTGAGTCTCTGTCTGGTTGTCCTATCCAGGGGTGAAAGTGGGGTATTGAAGTCTCCCACTATTAGGGTCTGAGAATTGATGCAGGATTTGAGCTTTATCAGTGTTTCTTTTACATAGATAAGTGCCTTTATATTACGGGGTATGAATATTCAGGATCGAAATATCCTCTTGCCCACTTTGTCCTGTAATGAATATGTAATGTCCATCTTGGTCCCTTTTAATTGATTTTAGTTTAAAGTCTACTTTGTTACATATTAGGATGACAACACCAGCTTGTTTCTCAAGGCTATTTGATTGGAAAATCTTTTCCTATCTATTTACTTTGAGCCTGTGTCTGTCTTTGTGGTTGAAGTGTGCTTCTTGTATGTAGCAGAAGGATGGCTTCTGTTTTTGTATCCATCTTGTTAGTGTGTGTCTTTTTATAGGTGAGTTGAGTCCATTGATATTAAGGGATATTGTTGACCACTGATTGATGTTTCCTGTTACTTTTGGTGGTAGCCTGTATGTATTTCCTTTTCTCTGGGCTTTTCTTCTGTGGGATTATTGAATGTTTGTGGTTTCATGGGTTTATCTGGGATCCTTAGGTTGGAGTTTTCCCTTTAATGCTTTCTGGAGGGCTGGATCGGTAGATAGGTATTGTTTCAGTCTGACTCTGTCATGAAATATCTTGTTTACTCCATCTATGGTTATTGATAATTTTGCTGGGTATAGTAGTCTAGGTTGGCAGGCATGCTCTTTTAGTGTCTTTATAACTTCTGACCAAGCCCTTCTTGCTTTCATCATTTCAACTGAGTAGTCAGATGTTATTTTGATGGGTCTGCCTTTGTAAGTAAGTTGACCCTTTTTTTTTTTTGCAGCTCTTAAAATTTTTTCTTTGTTCTGTATGTTTTGTGGCTTGATTATTATGTGGCAAGTGGACGTTTTTGGAGGATCATATCTATTTGGTGTTCTGTAAAGTTCTTGTATCTTTATAGGCATTTCCTTCTTTAAGTTAGGAAAGTTTTCTTCTATGATTTTATTGAATACCTTATCTGTTCCTTTGAGCTCGTATTCTTCTCTTTCTTCTATTCCTATTATTCTCAGGTTAGGTCTTTTCATGGTGTCCCAGATTTCCTGAACATGTTTTCTTATGGCTGTTTTAGTTTTAGTATTTTCTTTGATTGATGTATCTATTTCCTTTACTGAGTCTTCCACTCCAGAGATTCTCTCTTCCATCTTTTGGATTTTG
Source organism: Sigmodon hispidus (assembly GCA_004025045.1). NCBI lineage: Eukaryota > Metazoa > Chordata > Mammalia > Rodentia > Cricetidae > Sigmodon > Sigmodon hispidus. The sequence continues at coordinate 25,646 of PVIH01006183.1, read as the reverse complement.
TTGGTTATACTTGTATCTGTAGTTCCAGCTCTTTTTTTCGCATTTTCTATTTCTACCTATGCCTCATTTTGTGCCTTTTTTATTGCTTCTATTTCAGTTTTTAGTTCCTGGAATGTTTCTTTCATTTTTTGATTTACCCTTTCTTGGTTTTCTTTCAAGGATTTGTTCATCTCTTCCAATTTTTTGTTTGTATTATCTTCTATTTCTTTAAGGGAATTTTTTATGTCTTCTTCGAAGGCTTCAATGATCTTCATAAAGATGTTTTTGGTGTTATTTCCTTTTTCTTCCTCTTCATTGCTCTCTTCAGGTCTTGTAGTTGTAGAACCACCAGTTTCTTCTGACGTTGCCTTGTTGTTCTTTATATTATTATATCTGTTTTTGCACTGGTGTCTACCCGTGGCTTCAGTGGTTCATGATTAGGGGGCTCCTAGTCAGTTGTGGCAAGAGAACTTATGTGTCTCCTGTCTCCTCTGAGCATGAGGTCTGCTCATTCTCTAACTCTGCTCTGGACAGGGGTCTGAATTTCAAGGCCTCAGTCCTTCTCTGATGATGCAGTTTGCCCTGGAGGTGGGCCGGTCGTGCAATGTTCCTTCTTTTAGATGTGGCTGGAGAGCTCCTCACAACCAAACCCTAGTTCTGTGTGCTAGAGAGAGTCTGGAGTCAATCAGGCACCGGGGCCTGCTCACCTCACCACTGGACAGGGTCTGAATTTCTAAGTCCTCAGTCCTTCTCTGCTGATGCAGTTGGAGGCGGGGCTGGCCGTGCATGGTCCCCTCTTTTAAGAGTGGCTGGAGGAGCTCCTCACAGCCAAACCCTAGTCCTGTCTGCTATGGAGAGTCTGGGGTAAAGCACCACAGACTGATCCTGGTTCCAGAACACAACTTTCCTGGCAGGGAATCAGGTGCCAGGGCCTGCTCACCTCACCTCTGAATGGAGTCTCAGCAACTCTTATAAAAGAACACATTTAGGGGCTGGCTTACAGTTTCAGAGGTTTAGTTCATTGTCATCATGGTGGAGATCATGGCATCATGCAGGCAGACATGGTGCTGGAGAAGTAGTTGTGAGTTCGTTATCTAGACTGTAGGCAGCAGGAAGTGTGAGAGACACTGGCCCTACTTGGAGATTTGAAACTTCAAAGCCCACCCCCTGTGACACACTTCCTCCAACAAGGCCACACCTCCTAATACTGCATTTCCTGATTCAAATCTATGAGCCTATGGGAACCTTCCTATTCAAACCACCATAACCGTTATTAAAAAGCTCAGTCATGTTTTTGTTAGAATAAAGAAAAAATTACTAGTTAATAGGTTTGTCATCTGTAATGTGTAGTTTTCTTTTAACAATGTTTTCATGTTATAAAATGATGCTTTCTTTTTAGATCTTCCCTTATACCAGTGCACCCTGTTTTGTTGATCTTTAATGGCAGGGAACAGATCCTAGATCATTTTTAGTAATTACAATTTTCTCCTTATAGTATTTGTATGATGATAGAAAAGAAAGGAATTTGTAGTGAACATGTCAGAACTTTGAGTTAATGTCAATTTTGCACTTTTTAGGCTAATGTTTCGGGTGATCACTGGTCGTCCTTGTTTCAAGAGGCCACAAGTGAAGCCATGAAGATTTGCTTTTGTCCTCTGGCTGTCTTCTTGCAAGCTTTACTGCAGTTCAACTGCAAGATGGGAGCGAGGTATAAAAAGTCTGTGCTCATTCTTGGCTTGGAAATCCTTCCTCACTGTAAAGCCTCCTAGGAAATAATCAAGGGAAGATAATAATGAGATGGACTAGTGTAATATGCCTTGGGATATTCTTATATCTCTGCTTTAGGAACATTTTATTCTGTATTGCAATGAGGAAGAAAACATTTTATGTTTCTTTAACATAAAAACAATGATACATAGATATAAATATGACAAGTTTGGCATGGCAGCATTTTATATGACTAGGCCCTTGAGTTCTTTGTTTGGTTGTTTCCTCCTCCTCCTCCTCCTCCTCCTCCTCCTCTTCCTCCTCCTCTTCTTCTTCTATTTCAGGGTGAGACAGCAGTATACATTCTAGAAGCAGACAAAATCAAAGTGATTCTGGCTGAAGGTTATATTATAAAATTTTTGCTAATTTAACAAACTGGACAAATTAACAAAGATTGGAAATACAAGCCTATTTGTAAATGTGTGCTTTTATGTCTAGAAAAGTCAAATGCTGTTTGAACTAGAACAAAAATTTTGGTAATATTATTAAATTGGAGTCGGGGTCACAAATATGAAGAACATTACTTAGAAGTTATATGTATGGGTGGAAAGTATTTTAAAAATTTTATATAATGTGGTTCTAATAAGTCAATTATAAATAGCAGTGATTTGAGGATAAATGTTACTGACACTGAATACAGAATAGGTATTATATAGAGCTCACTATATGTGAATATGCCCTCCTTAAAAACCCAGCCTTCACAAAATAAGACTGAAGGATGGATTAAGATCCTGCATCTTGTCAGCACTTCTGGCACTATTCATATTATTCATCAGGCTAGGAGGTGGGGTGAGGGAGGGAGTTCTGTGTGTTTCACTGAGAAATGTTCTGTCTCTAAACTACCTAATGAGCCCTTCCTGCTGATGCATATTGTTAGCTACACTAGCTCTCACGTGACCCTATACTCACCATTGTTATAGTCGTCAATAATTAGTCTCTAAATATGCAGTCAAGGAAGAAACTGAGAGTATGATGTAACCCTGTTTGTAAACTTCAAGACAAATTTCTCAGCCTTACTCAAACTAATTGCTATTTATAGGTTCCTTCTACTTGGCAGTTCTGAAGTTAGTTGTTTAATGTTATTCCTACCGTACAGGAGTTCTGAGGGTCATAAATGTTAGTAAGTTATGAGAGAAAAAAATCAGGACATAGCTGTAAATCATTTTGTAATTATGTCAGTTGAGTTCTCATATTGTACATATCTGTGAAAACAGGAAAAACTTGATTTAACACATGTGACCTTTATATAGATAACATGTATTTCCTGTTCCTATATGTCATGACTGTGTTATATTGACTGTTTATTTTTTGGTTGATTAGTTAGTTAGTTACTTGTTTAAGGTTTTAGTTTTTATTTTCTCCTTAAGAATTTTCTGGATTTTTAAGATAGGGTCTTAGTGTACACCTCAAGCTACCTTGGATCTGGTCAGCATTCTGTCTTTACTTTCTCAGAACTGAGCTTACAAGCATTCACCACCATGCCTGGCTGATATTTTCTGCAACTGTCAAAAATAGGTTACAGAGTAAAATCTCAGACATGCTCATACAATTTACAATCTTCTCCCCATTGTATGCTAAATGAGCTTTAATTTATATGTCTGCAATAGGGATGACAACAGCAATAAGAGTATGAATATTAAGCATGACTAAATATCATAGTGCTTTGTGCATCGTAAACAGTAGATAGTAACTATTCTCTTATCAGTAAAAATCATAGTAATCAGATAAGATTTTCAAATAAATGGAAAATGTAATGTGTTATGAGATTAGTATATAAAATTTATCATAATAACTTAAATGCTCTGTAGTAATTGTAAATGTCTTCTAGGGAGACACGGCGCCTCTTGGAGAGAGTAGTGTATCAGCCTGGCTATCCCAAGTCAATTGTATCAGCTGCACGCTGGTACCTCTTAAGACACCTCTATGCGAAAAATGACTATGAGCTCATTGATGTAAGCTATTATCTTTATTCAAAATACTAGTGTTATCTTTTCAAACTTACCTTACTATTAGTGAAATTTTAAAGATGAATATCAAATTCTTTGACCAAAATACTATGATTAATGTTGCCTCTGCTGAAAGTAGAGAAATAGTTATATACATGGTTTGAAGGTTTAATGTGTGGTTAATTAGTGTTTTATATACATTTGTTATAAAATTCTCCTCTTGGTATAATAATACTGAAAGCTGAGATTCTTTGTCATGAAATACCAAGGCACTAAAGCTATGCTTAAGAATAGTTAAGTGTAGATTCAATAGGAAGCCATACTAAGTTTTCTTTGAGTAACTATTTGGAGTCCAAAATCCAAATTAATGTCTACTACTGACGGTAGAGGACATTGGTTTAAAAATTCTACTATTAAGGTCAGTTGTGAGCTATGTTCTAAAGAATTTCATAGTGTTTTGATTTATGACTTTTTGTTCTGTTATTATAAAGATAAGATGAAATTGTTAGCTATGTTGTGGTATGGAATTTAAGGTAACCTAAATCTGAGTACTTGGGCATGGTCACCCATATGTGGCTTCAGAATAAACTTTTTCTTAGCCATTAAATAAAACAGATTAAACAAATGACAAATATAGATTAAAATTTATTCTCATATACATGTATGTTTATCACTGTAGTTTTATGAGCTTAAGTGGAAGAGAAAGGAAATATGTTAAGGAGCTTGTCTAAAAGGTAGTATTTTTTTCTGTGACCTGTGAAGAGCATAACAAATATAAAAGTCATTTACGAGTTATATAAAGGTTTATAATTAAGAGGTACTAATTCAAAACTATTACTTAGCAATATTTGAAAGTAGTTTATCAAGTTTCCATTGTGTTCCTTAATGTCTCATAAGTAGGGTCCAAACTTCTCTTTCTTCCTTGTAATCTTTTATGGTGTTTTTACAGTGAATAGCCTTGGGAAATAGATAGTATCTTGTTCTAGAATAAGTTCCTTTCATAATGCATCTCACTTCGCAGGTGGTAAACTGTCTGTATCCATCCACATCACCCCCTTGAGAGACTTAGATAAGATTTTCAAATGAATGGAAAATGTAATGTGTTATGAGATTAGTATATAAAATTTATCATAATAACTTAAATGCTCTGTAGTAATTGTAAATGTCTTCTAGGGAGACAAAGGGCATAGAGGAAATGGGACAGTATTTGTGCCACTGACTGTACTGAGCAAAGCAGTCAGTTGTCTGACCAGAGAGTCTTGTGTTATCAGGCAGAATCTTGAAACTGCCATGCATTCTCTTGTTAGTTTGCAAGAAGAGCTAAGTCCCATACACTTCACAGTACTTTACAGCAGACAAGCAGAACACAACCGAATGACTTGGTGGAATTGCCTCTTTCAGCTTGTGAAATTTGTGAAAATTATGAAAAGCTTCTTGACAAAACCTAAAGCCTAGAGCTTAGACAGTCCACATGCCTTTAAACAGGGTACTGTCATGGGGACAGTTCTGTATAGTGCAGTCTTATGTGGGGTCAGAATTTACAAGTGACAGGAATATAAGCAAAACCCTTAATTTTATGTATAACTGATAAGAATCAAGGTATCAATGTGTTTACTAATAAATAGCGCTTATATGTTGACTTTAGCTGAGCAGTTTATGACAGAAAAAGCGAACCATTCCATTGCTGAAAATTGCTTCCTGGACTTGTGTCTGTGATTTTACACAGGTGCTGGTAAAGAATGCTGAAACTCACGGGGATAAAAGAGCATTAGAACTGAATAAGAAGCTGTCATCACAGTGATCGTGGGTTCTGCAGCTACAGTAAGAACCCGAGAAAATAGGACAGGCACTGAAGAGAGGCCACCAGAAAGAACAATGTATTCTAGAAATATAGGTTCAGCTGGGTGTGGTGGCCATGCCTTTAATCCCACCACTCAGGAAGCAGAGTTGGGTGGACCTCTGTGAGTTCCAGACCAATCAGCAGGACACAGTGAGATCCCATCTTTAAAAAATAGAAAAATAAAAACAAATAAATTGAAACTACAGTTTTAATCATCCATTGCTTTTCCTTTCCCCCCTTTTTTTTAATCTAGAGAAGTTGAAATTCTTAAGTTAGTGGTGTAACCCTTGATCTGCTTTTAGCCTGGAAGACATCTCTGGCTTGGTCCTTACGAAAGTGAAAACCTTCTTTCCCAAACTTTTTGTTTGTTTGCTTGCTTGGTTTTTTTCTAGACAGTTTCCCTGTGTAGCTTTGGCTGCCCTGGAACTCAGAGATCCACCTGTCTCTGCCTCCAAGTGATAGGATTAAAGACATGTGCCAGCACTGCCCAGCACAACTGTTATTTTTTACATTTGCGTAGAGCATCTTTTGGAGTTTGCCTCTTACAATAAAGCCTTTGTAGACACTTTACAAATAATATGAAACAATAAATTTTTATTTTTTTAAATTTCAGAGTTCTTCAGACCAAGTCTTGGTGAAATATTCACATGCTCTTGTAGTCTGTCTTGCTAGTTCCTTCTCAGATCCTAGTGAAGAAGCATTATGTGAACATTTGTAAGCTTCTGACTGCTAATGAATATGTCTATAAAGTTTAGAATGCTCAGTTATCTGGTTGCATTTAAAAACAAATATTAATGAGAAATATGTTGAAAATGATATTTAATAATTTGTGCAATTCTTTGTTCATGATGAAAAGACATGAACTACCTGAAATAAAACAAAAATCAGTGTCTTATTTTTTTAAAAATATCAATATGAGACATAGTTTTTAAGTTTTAGATTTTAAAACTTAAAAGCAGAGTTACTTCTTTTTTTTCAAAAAGTAACTTGTAAAGTTAAAACTATATGTCCCTTACTTTGGTTTGTGGTTTTCAATAGTCCAATGAGCATAGTGGCACATGCAATTGAGAGGCAGGGCAAGGCAGATCTCTGAATTTGAGATTAATCTGGTCTACATAGAGAGTTTCAGGACAGACCAAATTGCATAATGAGATCTTGTCTCAACATTTTTTTTTTATCAGATACAAACATTTACTGTATAAAGGTATGTGGCAGTATAATTTAGTATGTGTTTTTTAAGCCAGCAGGCTCATTGTATTACTTTGTGAAATCATATGAATTGATAATATCTTTTAATTAAATTGTACTTCAGAGATTATTTTCTTAGACAGAACTGTAATCTGGTATTTCCAAATTGTGGTGGAATATTATAATCACAGCCAGCTGTTCAGTCAGAAACCTTCAAATGAGAGGGGTCTGAACTCAGCATTCAGATGGAACCCGAGATGGTCTAACACTTGCACAGACTTGAACATATAAGGCCTTTCTGCCAATTTCTTCCTTGGATTCCTGGTAAGCCAATTTAGTGTTTATATCCTGACCCACAGGCAGCTGGAGATGCACTGCATGAGGCGAGCGGTTGCGTAGCCCCATGCCCACGTCCTTCTGTTTCCTCCTGCTGACTGCGCTGCTGCCATCTGCCTATGTTAGACACAGTCCCTGCCATCCACCTGCTTTCTGCAGGTATCATGTGCTTCACAAGGGTACCTCCTTCCCCATTTAAATATGACCAATTTTGGTTTAGAAAGTATATTCGCTTAGGATTTGTGTACTGAAGATGTGTTTAGCCAGCCTTTGCTCCAGCTTATATTCAAGTGGTGACCTTTCAATTTTTTTGTCAAGTCCAGCTTCCAAGGACCTGAAATCTGAGTTTTCTGTAAATCAGGGTGGAAAAAATGTATTTCATACCAACTCAAATCTTTTTTTTTATTAATATTATTAAAAAGTCTACATGCAAGTTATTTTGTGCCAAACTTGGGGTCAGATTTCTTTACCTTCTCCTTTAATATTAATGTTAAACAAATTCTTAAAACAAATTTAATTTGAAACAATCAGTATTATAAAACTGTGGAAAAATGAGTTAAATTAAAATAATTTCTCCAAGGACTGATATTCAGTATTTCATTTTTGTTGCTATATTTGATTTTAGAATTACAATGTATTTTCTCTTTTTTTTAACCCACCATTTAATTATTACTAGTTACTAATACTAAACTAGATATTTATAGTGTTATTTGGCTCCAAGTGGTAACCCCATATAGAAAACACATCTTGGCTTATGTGAATTCTAACAGTGTACTATCTATTTGGTTAAATCACTTGCTGTATTTTTTGCAGGGTCTCTTCTATTTTTGGTCAGAAAAAAGATGAAGTGTTATTATCTTTTAATGTATTACCAAATGAACGAATGACAAGATTTCTCTAATTAGGGATTCAGCACAAAGTAGGAAAACTCAGTACATCAGGAACATTAAAAATGTATTAGTTGAAACCACTGTGACAACTAGAGACCCACAGCCCCTTTGCCCATAGCTAATGAAGAGGTGAGTGGCACCCCTGACTCCCAGGCCAAGCAGAGACCATTGTTTTCTGAAGCCCGGCTGGGGGACACAGCCCCTGGAACCTCATTTCCACCCAACTTCTACCTAAATCAAAGCCATCGGGGAGAGCCCCTGCAATCCTAACCCTCAGCAAAACCCAGCCAGAGGGACAGCCCATGGCCAAACCCCACCCCACCACAACCCCAAACTGTGTCATCACACAGCAATCCCAGTGACCTCTGCAACAAATGGAGACCCACAGCTCCCTGGCTCACAACTAAGAGCTGACTAAGAGTGAACCAAGGAAGCAATGGGCAGATGCCAGTGCAAGAATACATATAACAATATAAAGAAAAGCAAGACACTACTAGAAGAAGCTGGCAGTTCTACAGCATCAAGCAATAAAGAGGAAACAGAAGGAAATGACCTTAAAAACAACTTTATGAAGATAGTAGAAGCCTTAAAAGAGGATTAAAAAAAAATCCCCTTAAAAAATAGAAGAAAGTACAAACTAAAATTGGAAGAGATTAACAAATCCATGAAATAAAGAAAACCAAGAAAAAGAAAACCAACAGGTGAAAGAAACATTTGGGGAATTAAAAATTGAAATAGAAGCAATAAAGAAGGCACAAACCAAGGTGAAGCTGGAAATAGAAAACCGAAAGAAACAAACCAGAACTATAGATGTAAGCATAACCAACAGAATGCAAGATGGAAGAGAGAATCTCTGGAGTGGAAGATTTGATAGTGGAAATAGTCAGTCAAAGAAAACACTAAAGTCAAAAAAGTCATAACATAAAATGGACAGGACACCATGAAAGGCTAAACCTGAGAATAATTGGAATTGAAGGAGAAGAATAACAGCACAAAGGCACAGAAAATATATTCAACAAAATCATAGAAGAAAACTTTTACAACCTTAAGAAGGAAATGCCTATAAAGATATAAAGAAGCTTACAGAGCACCAAATAGGCTAGGGACCCCCCCCCAAAAAAAAATTGCCACATAATAATCAAGCCACTAAATCTACAGAACAAAGAATAAATACTAAGAGCTGCAAAGGAAAAAGGCCAAGTTATCTATAAAGGCAGACCCATCAGAATAACACCAGATTACTCAGTGGAAACAATGAAAGCAAGAAGGTCCTGGTAAGATGTTATACAGACACTACAAGAGCATGGCTCCCACCCCAGACTACAATACCTAGTGAGCAGGAGAATACATGGAAAAAAATTTTTTTAATTAAAAAAAATTTCATAAAATGAAAATGCCTCTGATCTGTAAGCCTCTAGCTCAAAGACAGATAATCCCTGAAATACTAAAGGCTGTTGTTTGTGGGAGATGATGAGCCATGTGTTTTCACTCACTTAAATTAGTTTGTTTGACCCAACTTCACCAGATGTGCTTGATCACATGTAGGAAGAATGTTCACTGGCAGGAAATAAATAAGAATGTAAACTTGACCTTGATTTTACCTGATGAGAAATGCTCTAAGCTCTTGTGAACCATGACTTTGGGCCATTTTCTGGGAAACCAGTAATGATCCTAGTAAGAAATTCCAGCAACCTGGCCAGTATTTAATTAAAGCTTGTTTCAAAATTAACAACAACAAAAAAAATGCATTAGTTGTTTGTTTTATCTGCTGATAATATACAAATAGAAAGGGCCTGACTGTGACATACTTACAAATATGTATTTATATGTCATATGTAAATGGGAGAAACAAGTCAGAACATTTTATCATTTACAACATATAAGCCATTTTTTATTTAGAAATAGTCACAGGAGGTCTGTCATGTCCCAGAGACCTCATGGTATTAAACTGTCTTGTGCTATGATTTTTATGTGGTTATTTTTTAACTTCCTATTGCTGATTAGAAAGTTTTTAATAGCAGTATTTTAAATTCTAGTTTATCCAAACACCCTATACAACTATTTATATTTTTACAAATGCTATTTTTAACTTAAAATATTTTGAAGTAGAAAATTTTCTTAAGAAATAGTGATTGTTGCTATATTCATAACAACCAAGAAACAGAATCAATCTAAATATTCATAAGTAGGTAAAAGAATAGAATAGTGTAGTATATATAAGCATTTTATTTGGCTCTAAAGAAAAATGAAATTTGCACGAAAATGAATGAGTCAGTAAATTAGTTTACTGATTGAAGTAACCAAGACTCAGAAAGATGACATTCTCTGTCATATGTGAATTCTAATTTTAAGTTGTATACATGTATGTATATATTGGCATACATGTATACAAGGTAGGAAGGAGACCATGATGTGAGGAAGCTCTAAGGAGGCAAGGAGAGACTAATGGAATATATGTGACATGAAACTGATAAGAGGACTAGCAGTGAGGGAAGCTGAAAGTGCAGGGCCTGAGGAAAAAGAGTTAGAGATGAGGCTCAGCTAAAACAACAGCAGATGAAAAGCAGCAGGTGGCTGCTGGGTGAGTCAGCTTTCTTCAAGAGTGTGGCCAGTAGGTGGCTCTTGTTCCAGTGGCTGGTGCCACACCTATGTGTATGTGCTCACCACTAATTGGACTTGATGAGTTATAGAAGACAAGAAAGACCTGAGGTTGGTAAGGAGATGTACTGAGGAAGCTGAAGGGGACAGTGGTGAGTGGTTAGGATCCAAATGCCTGGTGTTTGTTGATTAAATTCTTAAAGAATAAATGAACATATTTTGAAATGCCATAATGAAATTAATTACTTTGTATGGCTAGTTAAGAAATAAGGAAAGGACAGGGATTGCCTAGTGGTTAGGAACATCTGATGCTCTTCCAGAAGACAGTTCTTAGCATTTTTGTTAGTCACTTACAGCTACCTGTAACTCTAGCTCCAAGGGATCCAAAACCTTCTGGCCTCTGCAGGCACCCACACAGGATTGAGTTTCTGTGTTAGCATGGTCATTGATGTCATCATTGTTTTAGGCAGGCCTGTCGAATGGTCAGCCCTGAGATCATATTCATACAGGTAACATTATATGAACTGAACAGATTGTATTTATTTATGTATAAATACACATACACATTTTTATGTAATAACAAAGAAAAAGAGGCCATAAATTTGAGAGAGAACAAAGGGGTGCATGGGAGGACCTGGAGGGGGGAAAAGGGAAGGGAGAAACGATGTCATTATAGTTTCAAAAATAAAATTATTATACAAATAAAACACATTTTTTATAAAACCTCATCAGTATTTCTGCCTAATTCTATTTTAAAATGCATAAAATTATACTCACATACCAAAGATGAGTTTCAGGATGGTGGGGATGGCTTAGCAGACAAAGGCACCTACCTGGCAGCCTGAGTTTCATTTGTAAATCTTGTATTGGATGGAAAGAACCAAAGTCTCAGAGTTGTCCCCTGACCTGCACAGGCACACTACAGCATGCACACCCCATATGCACATCACTGCTCGCGCACACACACACACACACACACACACACAAACACACATTCACTCATATAAAGGAATTTCACTAGAGTTACTCTTAAAAGGGGATACTGCTCCTCCCAACTACCAAGTGTGAAAAACCTTCCTTCAAGGTGCTGGCCAGAGGGTCCTGGATATTCCCTAAACAATGCAGACTATTGCCATCGCTCTTGGCTGCTCACCAGAGTTGGATGATGAAATGCTGTTGCTGAAGCCACCATACACTTGATCAAAGCCTATGGAGAATTCAAGGTGTTACTGCATAGGAGTTTTTTTGTCTACCGTTCGTATACTGAAGGTGCTACACAGGCTGCTGGGGAAAAACATCGAAGTCTTACCTAGCTGTGATCCCTGTGACATACAATGACAGGTAGATGCAGCTGTGGGTGTAATACCACAAATATGGGGGTAAGCAACCACTTTCTGATTGGATTTAAGAACAGGGCATACTGTAAATATGGCCAAGAGTTAACTCATAGATTCAAACCAAAGGGATGAATCTACTACCAATATTTTGCTAAATGGACAGTAACAAACTGCCCTCTAAATTCTTACTTTTGTACTTGTAGGTTAGTGCAGATCTCAGACCTTACCAGAGAAACTTTAGAGGATGGGATTAGTGCAGAAACTCAGCTGGTTAGAATATAGAGTATAAATGTCTAGAGTGCTCAGCCATTTCTTATTCCATCCCTATAGATCAGGGACCATTTTAGAAATAGAAAGCTAAAAGATTGTAAGCTGGAGGTTGGGGAAGACCTGAGCAACAGCATGTGCTGGACAAGACAGGGCCACTGCACTCCAAACAGCAGTCTAGTCAGTCTGCATCCAGCATGGAGCAGGAAGGACTCAGCAGGCCTCCACCCCAGCTCAGGCGCTACTGACAGCTGATGGTTTTGGGGAAGGGGAGGAGAACATGTATCAGGGAGGAGACGATGATCGAAACGTGCTGTGTGTATGTATGAAATGTGCAGTGGTGATATTCTGTTGCTCTAATGAGGTCACCAAAGTTTTTCAGTCCAAAAATGAATGAAACAAAGTACTAAAGAAACTGTTGCTGTGACTCCTGTATGGAGAAGCCTCAGGATAGAAGCCCTCTGCAATAAGGCTCACATAGTATACAGAGGTAGGGGAATGGTCCTAGATCTAAGACTAGGAAGAATAGTGGTTCCTGCTTAGAAGACCTCACAGAAGCCATTATCTGAATAGTTGGATGTAATTACATGCTCCTGCAATATGCCCAATAGGTTGTGCTTTTTACATGGCCACACACATAAGTAGAGCATTCACATTGCTTTGTAAATCTTAAATAACTTGTCTCTAACTTCCTGTCTTTTAATGTCATTCCCTCCCTTTGATTATACAAAATATACTTATTGTTTAAGTTCTATATAGAAAAAATGCTGTATAATAAATTAGTCAGTGGTAACTGTTTTGGAAAATTTCAATACACTAGTTTAAAAGATTGAATTGATTAACACTATTTAATGCTTTTGTGAACAGGTAGCTCAAGTTGAGAAGCCGGAGAAAGGCAGGTGGTATAGAGTAAAGACAATGGTTCTTATCTTATGGACTGAGCTGTGTGTTTTCCTGAGTACAGACATTTCTGGAAGTGCTAATGTCTCTTATGTTTGTGACACAAATATGTCTGGGCACAAGAAAGAAGCCAGATGGAACAGATGGTTTTTCATGGAGAAAGAAGAAGGGGAAGGTTCAAGGAAAGTAAAAACACTGGCTGGGAGAGAACTTTGCATTTATTTGTGGAAGCAAGGTGTAATGAAACCACCAAACTGGCCTCTCTGTCTGGTAGAAAGAAAGGTTTATTGTGGATCCAAACTGCCAGGTTGTCTCTCAGGAGCAGAGAACAGCAAGTGGAGTGAAGAACCTGGAAGTTTTTAGAGGACAGCCAGTGGTGGGGGGAGAAATATGAGCCAGAACAGCCTGGGAATTAAGTATCAGAAGTGAGATGTAAACCAGAATAGCCTAGGAACTAGCATAGGGGCTTTGATCTGTTACATGCTTGTTTAGTTCATTGGAAACCAGATGCTCTTGCTGTAGGCAGTTGGCTGTAGGGGCATCTGGATAAGGAAGTAAGGCTTTACCCGACAAACAGAAACCTGCCTCATTAGGTTTCTGGGGAATGCTGGGTTTAAGTTCTGTTGGCCAGTTAGCCATCCTTTTGTTTATTGGGTCAGAGTCCTGCCTGAGCTAAGTTCCTATTAGAACATTGTCAGAGCAGGGCTGCCATTTTGGGGGCCCACATTGGACATGACTATACGCAGCTTCTGTAAATGGAGGTAGACACACTTCCGAATTTCTTGAGGTTCCCTGTGCAACCCACGTGACTGAAAGGCTCTTCTAAAGTAAGCTTCCTGAACTCCAGTTCATACCAAGAAATGGTGAATAATATATAACTAAAATAGTCTGTAATAAGCTTTTTATGCTAGTAGGGTAGCTTCTAAGGATACCCAAATTAAGATACGGTATTTTTGACATGATAGCAACCAATCATCTAAGTCAGCCATGAATGTTTACACTCATGCTCCTTTTTGTAGTAGCCATTTCCCACCCAGCCTTCAATACCCAAGAACTCACACAAAGATGGATGGATTACTTACTGTGTACCAAACTAATTATTCCTTTAATCTCACATCATTTTGTGCAGTAAATTTTCCTACCTTAGAAGGGGAACAGCAAAGATCAGATCACTTCTAAAATTGCACTTTTAGGCAAGTAGAATACCTAAACAATCATTTCTAATGTCTGTTTCTCTTAATTGCAATAATGCAAAAAAATATGAAGAGGTGTGTGTGTACACACGTGTGTGTATGTGTGTGTGCCTGACTTAGTTGTTCTAAGAGACTGTATTAGGAACATACTATGTCATTTGGTATAATGAGTTCTACAGAGAAACCTGAAGAGGAAAGCAATGTCCTCCGCCAAAGAAACTACTTTGTAAGGATGAATCTTTATAGTGATGGAGAATACAGATTCAAATTTTATAGAAAACCAATGCCAAAGTGATCTAGTTGTTTCATTTAACCCTTGCTGACCTCATACTTATTTTTCTCTTTGTGTTTCTCTAGCTTCTTCCTAAAGTTTATCTTTTTTTTTTTTTTTTTTTTTTTTGAGTTACCTAAATACTTTGCTTGTTTTGGTGATCTTTGTACTACAGTGTCAATTAACCCTTCAGGGGAGCTAGCTGACTAAAAACTCATGTAAGATCCCCTACATTTCTTGGAGATGTTGTGTTGGTGTCAAGGATATGTGCCAGCCTTTTATTTAAAAGACTTAAGTGGTTGCCTATAGAGCAGAGAATGGAAATAAAAGTTCATGATACAGGGTGGTTGAATTCCAGAGGAGTGGATTTGTCCAGTACCATCTAAGCTTTACCTACTTCAAGTCTGTCTCTGGATACTTGTCCTATGAGCCCAGTGTTTAACTTTTCTGGAGAAGCATCTGCCAGCTGCTAATGGATCCTACTTGGCATAAGGGCTGTTGCATTTGCTTTGCTGGCTCAAGTAGAGGAAATATGATGTATTGCAGATTGGCATTTGCACCTTATGTCCATAATGTCTCTTCAGCTGTTACCCTTCCTCCCAAGCTAATAGAAGAAAGTGCTTTTCCAATTAGAAAATAGTTTCATTATCAGTAGGTCATCCAGGAGAAATTTCTATTTTGTGTTCTCTTTACTGCCATCCTTTGCTAGAATTAGTACAAGCAGAAGTATTTTATTATGCATACTATCTTTTAAGTGCAAATATTTTTAGATATGATCTAAATCATAGTTATAGCAAAGAGTACTATGAAACTTGTCTTTCCTCAGGAATATTAAATGCTATGTTTATTAATAGTAAATGTCAAGTATAGTCTCCACTAGGTGAGACCCTAATGTGAGATGATCTGCTTTTATTTAAAGAAAAAGTTTAGAGCAAATTCTCTGGACTTTTAGCTTCAAATGTACACTCCATCTAGTAACCTGACCATTTGTAAGTTACTTAACCTTTCTGTGGTGGTATCTGGTAGTTTGAATGGCTTAACCCATTTAGATTGCCTTGGCAGGCCTTCAGTCTCTGCTCTTACCTCAATAAGTGCTTCTTCTAGTTAGTCTTTCAGTAACTTTCAGAGCAAATGCAGTATTATTGCTCCATTTTAAGATAAGGAAGCAGAGATGATAGAACAAATCCAAAGCTAGACGATGATTATGACACAGGATTAAATTCAGGTTTTGAAGCTCCCAACATCCCTCAAATTCTCTGAGAATTAGTAGTTTTTCTCCCCTTTGTTTCTGAGGCATGTGGCTCATGACACAGTGTAAATGTATCAGTCACCTCAGATTCACATTTGTCTCATGTGCATAGACCTTCTGAAAATGGAGCAGCTACAGTCTACCAGCAAGTAGGGTTGTCAGATGCAGGCCATGGAGTCAGAAGATGTCATGCCTATATAATAAGACCAGAAATAATATTAAACCTTTCTACAAGTATGTGTGATTCTGACCTCCCAGGGATGTGAGGGGGTGGGGCTTGTGGGATCACATCCAGTAGTCTATTTCCTTGCAGCAGTCCTGCCCCTGAGTTTGAAAGGAGTATAAATTTATCTATGAAACAGACAAGCAATCAAGAAAGCATTTAAGTCATTCTGTGCTTGTTTACATTGGAGGGCAGGGTCATCTTTTGTAGGTGGGATCTAATAGTTCTTAAAACTGTACCAGTAGATGCTAACATGTCACCAAAACCCTCAAAAAAGATAGGAAGACACTGCCTCTTATCAACAACCACGTCTACTGTGTCACTGTTTACATTCTTATCTGGGCATGCTGTGCTTTTAACTTTTGGTTCTTCCCCTCACAGTATTCACACCCCGCACCCATAATACTTACTCCCAGGCAAGTCTTTTCCTCTTTTCCTACTCATAACTCCAGTAGTCTTTCCTTTGCTGGTGACTTCCAAAGCTAAATTCCCTGTGTGGATTTTTAACCAGGCTCCATTTTTCTCATTAACTATTGGACACATGGCTTTGATTGTCCCCAGATGAACCTGAGTGCACAGCCCCTGCCCCTCTGTGTAATTTCCCTTCCTTGTAGCCCAACCTACTTCTTCCGCCCCATCTGTTCTGCACACTCCACAAAAAGGTTATTGAGTGTAAATCTGTTAATGTTATTCTCCTGTTTAAATTGGTTGGGGCCTATTGTGAATTCTTAGGATAAAGCCAGGTTTCTCAACATGAATTACAAGGTTGTTTGTGGTTGCATCCCCCACACGCCCTATGTTCTTAAAGTCTCTTCCACCCTCTGCATGTTACTTCTCTCATCTCCCATGCAGTTTATTTGGGCTCTGATTGTATCGAATTTCTTGTAGTTCATGGGTCCATTTTCTTGTCCTCCACACCTGTACTCACTCTACCTCACTTACCTTAGCCATCATCATACCTTTGCCCCTGTATTTGCAAATATAATTATTGGCCTTTGCCATAGACTGTAACTTCCTTAAGATCAAGATATTAGCCAAATATATGGTTTAAGCATAAAGTCTGCCTTCCATATCTGTAGGCTACTCATCTGTAGATTCATGTACAAGTAAAAAGCATTTTAAAAGTTGAACCTATATTGAAAAATGTACTTTTTTTTATTATTCCCCTTTCTTCCAAACAAACAAGTTTAGTAAAACCATGTAACACTGTCATTGTATTAGATATTATAAGTAATCTAGCAAGGTTTAAAGAACACAGCTAGGCATGTGGCTGAATTGTAGAGTGTGAATATAGTAGTATACTTGAGACCCTGGAGTCACTCCAACACTGGAACAAGTAAAATAATGTACAGGGTTTCAGTGAATGTTACATGAGTTTACATGAGAGTTCAGTATGTATGGATCATCATGTCCGGCTGATGCTGAAGGACAACCATATTGTCATATTCTGCAGTGCTGTGTGTGTGTGGAGGGGGGTTGCACCTGTCCGGGGGGTACACCTGTGTGTGTGTATAGGGATGCACCTGTGTGTGTGGAAGATACACCTGTGGGGGGATGCACCTGTGAGGGATGCATCTGTGTGTGGCAGGGTGCACCTGTGTGTGGGGGTTCACCAGTGTGTGTGTGTGGGGGGGTGTTGCACCTGTGTTTGTGGGGTTGCACCTGTTTGGGGGATGCACCTGTGGGGGGTGCACCTGTGTGTGGGAGGGTGCACCTGTAGGGGTGTACCTGTGTGTGGGTGCACCTGTGTGTGGGAGGGTACACCTGTGAGGGGTACACCTGTGTGTGTGGGTGCACCTGTGTGTGGGGTGCACCTGTGTGGGGGGGAGGGTGCTTGTACTTGTGCACACATTCAAGGCTAGAGAAGAGCATCAAGTATCCTTTCTATCACTCTTCACCTCATTCACTTGAAACGGTCTTTCGCTGAACCTGGGGTTATACTGATGTCAATAAGTTTCAGTGATCCTCCTGTCTCAGGCCCTGCAGGTATAGGTGTGGGCATGTCATCTTTGATGTAGGCACTGGGATCTCAACTTAAGTCTTTATACTTGTGCAAACATGTTCTCATCAACTGAGCCATGTCTGTGCCCTCATACCATCCTTTCATGCTTTACTGTGTGCAGACCTTTTCATTTGATGTAGTTGCTCTTTCCACACCCCCACCCCTGTGCTTTAGTCACTACTACAACTAATGTCAAGAGATTCTCCTAGGAGCAGGTCCTAATCAAAGACAATCCAAGACTGTGAGATTAGTGTACATAAAAGCATATGAGCTACTGATATTAGTATACACAAAAGTATATGGGGTACTTTAATTATCTTCTGTATATGATCACAGAGTTATAGTGCTCCAGCAATAGGAGCCTGACATTTCCTAAATGCTTAAGCAAAAGCATTTGCCATGGAGTAAGTGCCATGCTTCTGTCTTGACCTTCTCTCAAAAAACAAAAAACAAAAAAACAAAAAACAAAAACAAAAAAAAAAAAACTGCTCATTGAAGCTAATGCTTCTGAGTAACCTTAAGTCGGGTAAGGCAAGGGGAGGGGTCTAGTGCTCTACTGTCTCCCAAACCGAAGTCAAATGGTTTTATACCCATCAATGGTTCTTCAGCTTCAGATCCCCTTGTGTACAAATCCTGGATGTGTGCTTACAAGGTCTTTTGGGGGCTTTCAGTCTATAATATGAACTTACAGGTATGGAATTGTAGGTCTGAATGGTGTGTGTCTGATAGTTGGAAGTTCAGGGGAGGAGAGGAAGGGAAGAGAACACTTAATAGATGTTTCCAAATTGTTCTCTAAATGATTGCACCAGTTCATAGGTTCACTAATACTTAATGAGAGCTCTCTTTTTTAACATTTGTCCATGCAGTATTATCAATTGACTCACTCTCTACCAACCTGAAAATAGTATCTGAGGCCCCTTGATTTTTCTTTAATAATATTTTTTTTCTACTTCCATTGGTTATTATATTCTGTCATTTACTTGTTCATATTCTGTGTCCATTTTGAATTTATTATTTTCTTGATGATTTACAAACATTTGTGATTATTTAGAGTATCAGATCTTGATCCTATCATGACATTTGATGACAAAGGACACTTTCATGTTGTGAATTCTAAAATCTACTATCAAATCCCCTCTACTTACAGAGTTAATGATGCTATGCATTTATTAGTAACAATAAATGAAAATATTTCACCTGGTTAAAAAATTAGAAAAGTTGATGTGGGTAAAATATTTGGAAGTTAAAATTGTTCTTAATTATGGGAGAAATTGTTACTATTCTACAAATCAAGGAGATTCCTAAGTCTGGTAATGAGTTCCCTTGTCAGGTTTACAAAAATTTCTGTGAATAGAAATTAGTCCTTGCTCCAGCACAAATAGTATGCAACACAAATAGTTTGCTTTTACTTTCATAATAAAAATGCCTTTTATCAGTGGTTCTTGTAATGAGTAGCTTTAAATGTCAAGTTGGTGCCACATAGACTCACCCGGGAAGAACACCTCAGTGAGAGATTGTCTGGAGTTTAGTTGGCCTGTGGGCACATTTGTGGGGAACTGTTTTAAAGTAAGTGATATGCAGAGACCATGCCCACTGTGAGTGGTCCATTCCTTAGGTTGGGGGTTCTGAACTGTAGAGAAGTGCCGACAGCTGAACACAATAAGCATGGGAAATGCTTATGCATCCATTTCTCTTCGCTCCTGTGTGATGTAATGAATTGCTTCATGTTCCTGCTGCTTGATTTCTCTACAAAGACTTTTAAGCTTAATAATTTTTTTCTCCCTTAAAATTGCTTTGTTAGGGTGTTTTATCAGAGGAACAGAAATGAAGCCATAACAGCTCTAGACTTAGACTGTATTTGAGTTGGTAGGAAATCAGTGGTTTTGAGGTACTTTTGAATTTAGCACATAAGCTGAACGTTGGGTATTTTTAGTGGAAGCTGATATGTTATTTTGTTTTGTAGGGATTAATCCTTACAAGTCTGATACATATTGAGTACAATGACAATATATTTAAATATTCCTAAGTTAGACTTGCTATAGACATTGGTTTTGTTAGAAAAGAAAATTTTCTGGGTCAGAATTTGTAAATTAGTCTTCTGATATATACATCACACAGATGTTTCCCTTATAGCTTATGGAGTATTTTGTAAACTATGTCTCAAATGCTAGTGCTAAAGTTAGAGATGTTTCTTTTGAAAAGGAAATATGTACTGTAATAATAGACAAAATTTATGTAATAACTAATTGTAATCATATTATGACTGTTATTTTCAGGAAGTTAGTAGTCTTCATTTCATCACTGGTCTGCCATGTTCCTGAACTTACTTTATTCATCTGAGTTCATGAACATAGATTGTTTTATTTATGGGCAAATAAAAATATAACAAGATGTGCGTGTAAAGAAATTTCTTAATTTTTCGAAGCTTTTTGATTTATTGTGGGTTTTTTTCCTGGTACATAGATTTTCTTAAGAGGTGATAGGAAACACCACAGCATCCTAAAAATGTTCATTTTCTTCTTCTCAAGTAGCTGGTGGAAAAGAAAGTAACTTCAAGCAGAGTTACACTTCCTGGAGTTCCACTATTTTACGCTGTAATTTCCTTAGGTCTTTCTGTACTTTATATTTCTCTAAATCCATTTTTGTTTTTTGTATTTGTTGAAGAGAGCTGAGGGAGTCATGAATTGATTTAAATCCTAGAAGAGGAAAAGAGAATAAATGTACTCTGACAATGCCTTGGCTCTCTCCCACCCTCAAATTAGCTCTTCAGCAGTCCTCCCATAATTGATCATCAAGTAACTCAAAGCACATCGAATCCTATTAAGACCAATCTAAAAATATACAAAAAAGAATTAGTTCATAGCAGCTTAACTGGAATTTGGATTTATTGTGAAAACTGTTTCCTTTCTCCTCTCTGTAAGCATACTGGCTAACGGAATAATTCTCTTTCAGGGAATGTCTAAAATATTTTCTTCTCTCTATAGGCTTTGAGAAAATATTTGTGGGCTTTAAAAAAGTCCTCTTACCAAGTATCCTCGTGGAGGAGTTAAAGAGAGCTGCCTGCTGCCATTTCCCTCCCCGGCTCTCCGCTGCCTTCCTCTTGTCTAGTCTCAGACCACAGGCCAGTCACACCACAAGCTTAGAGTCCAGCCCATGTCCTACTCCTTTTTGTTAAAAGCATAAAGGAGTAAACCACTCATGCACACTCTGTCTTAGCTAGAACTCCCACTTAGTCAAATAAAGACAAAGATTGAAAAAGTCTAGTCTAAATAACCATTTCATCCTAATTAACAATGAGCATAATTAAACCTCTGAAAACAGAAAGAGCTCCCCTGTTAGAAGAGTCCATTGACCATGCGACTCCTGACCACAGAAGCCACTGTTTTAACTTGGTGGAAGGCAGCAGGGTTTGTGAGGATTAGCTTTTTAGGCAGCACATCATACTCACATGCCAGGAAGGTGAATGGAGGCTGTGGTGCCTTCTTGAGGCACCTCCAGTGTGTCTGTTTGGGACCAAAATTTTGTGGAATTTACATGTGTATTCTTCTAAGACCTGGAGGACCCAACACAGACTAAAGCTTTCATTAATAAAAGAACCTTGTGTTCCTCAGAATTGTGATTCCAAGCAGATGACAACTCCACATCCCCTATGCCATCTCCTTATCTTTGACAGATTAGATGAGCCTTTCAAATCAATCTTTTGAAGTCAACTCAGCTTGACACTGCTGCCTTTAGCCTCTTGAAAAGCGGTCATTACAAGGACTCTGCTAATTCATCTCTCTTCATCACTTGTGAAGGTCAAGTTGCCCTCTGACATCTGTCTAATTACCTGGAGTTCAATGAGAAGGCCATTTGACTTAGTCTTCTAAGTTCATAATGGAGCCACAAATCAGGTCTTTATGAGCCTAAGGACTTGCTATCTCACAGTTCTATGATTTAAGGATCTTAAAAAGTAAAACAGCAATGACAGGTGTGTATGATGACCACGTGGAAATGAAGAGCACCTACTCATTTACTTAGCAGTATTATGCTGACCTCCTGTAAGATGTTTAGGGAAGCCAGCTTACATGCAGGATGTCACTAATGACAAGACTGGCTGACGGCAGAAATGGGAGACAGAAAGGGAAGGCCAGCTGTTCTCTGCTCACCTGATTGATAGTCACTTTGCATTTTCTCTAATTCACCCCAGATCCTCTTTTCCATTTGGTTCATCTTCTTGGACAGTTTATTTTCTATGAGTTTTATTTTGTTTAGTTCTGCTTCCTGTTTCTGTGAGTTAATAAAATTCTCCAAGTGGCTTGAAAGCTGTAGCATTTTTTCTTCCATTTTTGTCTCCGACTTTTCCTAAAAGAGATTATGTGATAAAACTCATGAGAAAAGAAGAGCAGAGTGGGTTTATGCTTCAGCTTAGAGAAAGTGCTGTTTTCCTCATGGAAAACACCAACATTTTATGTCTCAAACTGTGGTTATGTGTGAGTTAATTCCTTTGTTTGACTTGGTCATTATGGGGTTTTGTGACTCTACGTAGACTCTATGTAGAGGGGCTGGAACTGCTGAAGTGCCTGGAAGGGTCAGAAGTGTAGTCTGATGTTTAAAGTATCACAAAGAAAGACGATAGATACTGCTTTCTCTTAGCTCCTTGGAAATGCTCCTAAGTGTTAGACTTAACTCTTCCTCCACAGAAGGCTTACATCTGCATGTGGATCCCAATTATCAAGAAGTGACTCTCCACTCCAGCTCTTCATTTTTTCTACAACACCTAGGTCATCGCCTACTCCAAAAGTTCTGACTTAATTGGTCTATGATGGAGCTCAGTAGTTAGTACAGTAGAAAAGCTCACCAGGTAATTATTCTAAGGTGTGAGTAGGGGCACAGTGGCAGCCTTAGACCTACTGGATTCTCCATAGTGAAGCAGGGAGGAGGGAATGAGCACAAATTCCATGGTTCCTTTGAGTCTGTTTGTTGCTCACTGCAGCTTGCTGCAGGGATGGTGTGTTCAGTCTTTCTCACAGGATGACCTAGGGACTCCTCCTCCTGCTCATAACTGGTAAGAAGGCTTGGAGTACCTGAGCAGTTGAAGAACGAATGGGCTCCCTTAGAGTCCATGAATTTGACTCCACAGGCTTTCATAGGCAGCCTAGGCTGCATCGATAATGCTGTTTTGTTTTGTTTTGTTTTTGTTTTGTTTTGTTGTGTTGTGTTGTGTTGTGTTTTGTCCAGCTCTTGGCCTCTAACTCACTGGATTATGTGCAAACTCAGATATGGGCTAGGGATATTGTTTACTGTGTTGCTGGCAGTCCCACTAATGAAGTTCTCAGAGCATCTTACTTGTACAATCTGTATGGCTGGCAGCCATGACTACCATAGACCTCCTGTTGCCTCTCTGTGGACTTGGGGTACCAGCTGTGGTGAGGGAAAGAAGCCCAGACATAAGTCTGTTTTTCATATTCCTCGCTCCAAGGAATGAGACCTTCTTCTCATGATCTGGTCTGGAAAAGTGTTCTTAAAACTTTTATCCATGCCAGGCATGGTCTCCGCAGTCAGGAGGTAGACATGGATCTCTGTGAACTCCAGGCCAACCTAGTCTACAGAGTAAGTTCCATGTCAACCAGAGCTACATATTAAGATCCTGTCTCAAAAATAATACAAATAAAACCTGGCATCTACTAAGAGATCTCTAGATAGGGTAAATTTCTTGTCTGTCTAGAAACTTTCAAACTGTCATGAGGCCAAATTTTACCTAGGAAACTTGTCTAGAACCACAGAGTCCTAAAGGATTGGTTCCGTTGATTCTTAGGTTTGGGCTGAGAATGTCTTTTGTTATTCTTGTTCTTTAAAAAGAAAATTTATTCAAGTTGTTTTGGTGCACAGAGAGCATACTCTGGAAAATGTAGGCTCACACATCTGCAGTGGTGTTTCCTGGACTAGAGGCAGGCACCAGACTCCTAGAGGTATTAAAATACAAGCAAGCTCTCAGGCAGCAGAAATTATTGTCAAGACTGGAGGCAGTCACCCAGGCTACCCAGAGGACAGCAAGCATGCAGCGTGGGAACCTCCTGAAATAAGCAAAGCCCCTTACCAGCTTTTCCTGCACGACCTTCAGACATTCATTTATGTGACCTAGGTGGTCTTTTCTGTACTTGATAAACTGGTTTTCTGTCCATTTTTGATTATTTTCAACTTCTTCATACACATTTGTAGAAAGTGAGTTAAATCTAAAAGAGAAAATTAATGAGTGAGTTAAAATTAGCATTAAAAAGATGCATTAAGACAATGGTCCCATATGCCTGGGCCCATATGCCTGGGCAAGTACTTCTGAAATAACTTGGGAGGTTGGGGTCCAGTTCAGCTGCTGTCAGCTGCCCTTTGCTTACCCCAGAATGTAAACCTCCATGGTGACAGATATTGTAAGCTCACTGGTAACATTCTTATAAAGAAATGCATTTTTTATCCATGTGGAAATCTAAGACGAGGTTCACTGTGTGAGGGGAAAAATACTTATGTCACTTTATGGTGGAAGTTGACAAGTTGTTTTTTCTGTCAAGAGCCAGATTGTAAGTTTTTCAGGCCCTGTAGCCTTCCTTATGGTTTTTGTCAAACAGTGCTGTCACTGTGGTAGTATAGTAGCCATAAACAACACACACAAAAAGAGTAGCTATGATCTGCAAACTCTGTATACTCAGAGCCAAATACCAAGAGCATAGCTGTGCTCTGATCAAACTGTGTTTGTGTATACCCAGAGTCAAATTTCACAAAGTATTTTCAGGTCACACAGTGTAATTCTTTAAAAAAATTATTCAAAAGTATAAAATGCATCACCTCTAGGCAGTCTGGCTGCTTGAGTTTGCTGAGACAAAGAACAGAACAAAAAGGGCCTGCAGTGTTCAGTAGAGAAAGGTGGCCGACAGCTCCTAATGTGACGTAGAAGTGTCTAAAGTTTGGCTTGGGTAGTGTGTGCCCTGGGGAATGAATCGTCATGACCTTCTCCTCCGCCCAGTGTATCTGTGTGGGTGGCTCTGGGGCTGGTGGAGTTAGTCATGGGGCAAAACAAACAAGCCAAACATACTAACAAGCCTGAAGCAGCAGAGTTTGAAAATAGGCCTGCTGGGAGTGAATGTTCTTTCAGAAGTTAAAGGCATTGTAAGCAAAAGAGTAGAACCAACACCATCCTGAGAACAGGCCTCTGCTGTGACCAGGAGCTGAACTCAAGCCCCTAAAATGTGCTGGGACAGTCAAACAGGAGGCATGGTAATAAAATGTAACAAAGGCCAGATATCTCTGCAGATATCCCATATATTGCCATAAATTCTATCAACAATAGCAATTTTCCGTCTATAGCCTGACCAATAATTTCAAAAAATTACTTCACTCTATGTTTCCTTACCCAATCCTAGAACACCAAGACATACAATTCCTTGCTTGTGGGTTTTTTTTCCCTACATAAGCCCTTTGTATTGAAAGACTCTGGGTTCTAGGGTTTGACCCAGGCATGCAGTTTAGGTATTCAGTAGAGCAGAATGTTCCCCCGCCACACACACAAGCACAAGCAGGCAGATAGTAAAAGGGTTGCTAAGAAACCATCAGATAACCAGAAGTACGTGACCGGGACCACATACCACAAGAAGCCTGTAATTAGGGCCAAATGCTCAAAAAGCCCCCC